>CM066032.1:1015969027-1016217193 GCA_033557465.1 Ichthyophis bannanicus | reverse complement strand
TCTGTAACTTGGAAAGCTGAAAGGCAATGCCATGACACCTCCATCCAACCCTATCCCAACTCTGGCTCTTCTGAGGTCATCAACATTTTCTCTATCTAACCTCTATCCTCGATTCCTCCTGCTGTCCTCATCTATGTAGATAATAATAATATTTAGGAGCTGTGCAATTCATTAGGTTGTGTTACAGTAGGCACAAAATTGATTTAAAGCATATTAACCTGTAAATTACCATGCACTGGGCCCTTTTTACGAAAGTGTGGCATGTGTTTGTACTTACTGCGCCTTAATTTGTAAATTTTAAGGTATGAGTCAAGGCAAACTCTGAGCAGTATATGCAAGCCGTGTGCCCAGACGCTTCTGCGAAAACTGCATTTGCTGCACATCGGATACACTTACGGCACACAAGAACCGCATTCCGCCTGCCTCAGCCAGCAAAGTGACAGTGACTGCAGTCTTTAGCCCCATCACCCTCCAATCCCCTCTAGCATATCTCTTCTCACCCCTAGCTTCCCCACTTCGGATGATAACCTACCCATTCCAACAAGTTAACTGCACACAAGTGATCACAAACCCTCTGATCTTAACCCCCTCCGCAAGCAAGGCACCCCCTTTCTCAAGCCCCCCTCCCCTGGACAGGTCATCCCATGACACATCAAAGTCCTCCACAAGACTCCCACACATACCCTAATATCACATCCCCATTCCAACCCTTCCAGTCAAGAAACTCCAACCATCCCTCTGGAATGAACAAAAATTAGCCTCAGAGTCCCCACTCTTGCCCATCCTCAGCACCACCAGCATTGACACGGAAAACCCAACCTCATCCCCCCTCCACCTCATCTGAACCCCTCTTGGATTACCACTGGGGTCAATCTCTGGTGTCTAGTGGACACTGGGGCAGGAGTGGTCCCACCTCTGCTTGTGCCCCAGTTGATGAAGCTTCCAATATGGTTGGGCCTTCACCCCTACCAGACTTGTTGCTAGCAACAAAATGCAACTTAAGAAGCCCACTTCTTGCAGAAGCATGTAAATGCCAAGCCGTGCTATTGGCAGTCGTGACAGCTAGAGCATGTAGCGAAGTATCCCATGCATTAGCTGTCACCGACCACCATGCCCACCTTTTCACCCCAATCCCGCTTGCCCCATTCCACAGCATTGCAGTTAGTGCGTGAGAATAGTAATGTACTAGCTGATGCTCCTCACTACCTTTCCTCTCTTTTAAATCCCTCCCTGAACCCCTTCTTGGGATCTCCGTTCCTCTGGTAGATCCCCTTTTATCTGTGCCCTCCTCTTCCCAGCTGCCAACTGCAGACTGCGATCTTTCCACCTTGCTGCTCCTTATGCCCAGAACAAGCTACCCGAGTCTGTACGGCAGTCTTCACCTCTGGCCCTTTTCAAATGCAGGTTGACACTCACTTCTTCGAAGCCACTTTTGGATCCTGATCTGCTTAGTCTCCTATGTGTTTCCTTCACACTTGCCCTAGATGTATCCTTGTCCTCAGCTGTTGTTTGTCTGTCTTGACTAGAATGTAAGCTCCGATGAGCTGGAACCATCTCTTACATGTGTCTGTACACCACGTGTGTATGCCTTGTAGCGCTATACAAATGATCAGTAGTAATACGCAGTAATAGCCGTAGTAGCTGTCTGGCCAGGACAGTAACAGTTCCCATGTAGAGAGCTCTAACAGTACATGCTAAACCCCGCAATAACCATTACCACAACTTTGTAAAAAGTCCTCATATAGTTGATTTACATACATTAAAAATGTCTGACATGCCAACAAAATATTTATTAGCATGAATATGTTAAAGCAAAGTGGAAAAAATATATGAAAATTGGGAAGAAAGTCAAGATTCTGAAAATGAGCTGAATATTTTTCCCCCTGTGCACATAGCTATTAGTAGCACTCAGGGCAGAGCTCACACTCAGAGCCTTCAATCTGCTGTCTGCGAGTGGTTTTCTAAGAAATATTTCTCTTTCATTGTAATCTTTTATATGTTATTGTATAATGCATGAAAGTTTGGATCTCCATTGAGACAGCAAAGCTAAGGCAGCCAAGACCTGATTACACTGCAGCAAAGAAAGTAATGAAGACATTCATCTTCCATCGTCTCTGTTGGCAGATCAAGAAAATAACTATAGAGACCAGAATAGAACACAGATTTTTATAAAAATGTTTAATTTATGCAATTTTAACAAATTAATAAGACAGCAGCCACTTGCTTACAGAAACCTGGAGAAATATAAAAGTAATAAGCAAAAAAAGGAAATACAAATGATAGATGATCAGTACGTCTCCTTTTAAATCCCAAGAAAGAAAGGAATCAGAAAGGTAAATTCAGTGAAAAGATAAGAACATAAGAATGCCATACTACGGCAGACCAAGGTCCATCAAGCCCATTATCCTGTTTCCAACAGTGGTCCATCCAGGTCCAGTATATGTCAGGTTCCCAAAAAGGTATGCAGATCTCACAATGTTTATCCCAGGGTAAGCAGTGGATTTCCCGGGTCCTCTTTAATAATGGTTTATGGACCGTTCCTCCAGGAACTTGTCCAAACCTTTTTTAAACCCACCTAAACCAACAGCTTTTACTACATCCTCTGGTAACGGATTCCAGAGATTGAAGCAACAAACAAATAAAAGCAACTAAGAAACTAAGGCTATAGGCGCAGAGGCCTACCTTCAATAAAGCAGCAACCGAAACTTCTAGTTGAGAGAATACCAAATTATTCTTGTATGTGCAGATGGCAGAATGGTCCTATATGCTTTATCTCCTTGCATTTGATGAACTGATGCTCAACAATTCCTACTTCCTGCATTCCTTTTCCCTTACATCTCTTCTCGTATATACTCTGCATATCACTGTGTCGGTCTAGCAGTACTATATAATGGTTAGTAATAGTAGTAGTAACACATAAGACATGCCAGACTGGGACAGGCTAGTGGTTCACTAAGCCCAGCATCCTGTCTCCAACGGTGGCCAGTCCGGAAGCATCCCCGCCCCTAAATAGAAAAGTCCTTTCCATGTTGCTCACTTCCAGAAGTGGAGACAGCCAAATCCATCTGGCTAATACCTGTTCATGTATCTGTTGTTCAGATTATAGTTTTAACTTAGCAACAGACAGTTAGAGATCACTGAACAATATGAGATTGACTCAGACCCGGCAGATATCAGTCTTGTTTGCATCGGTCACATCATTTGAGATTTCTTCCTGGCTCAATGTGCAGCTATATTGATGCATCTGATTTTTTTTCCAGTAATTTGATGCATTCGATGGTATTTCAATACTTTAAATTTAGAGGTTCAACATCTGAAAATTTCTTTTTTTCACCTAGGAATCTCCCCCTCACGCTGCATTCACGTAGCCTGTTAAAAAAAGATTCCTGTTAGCAATTACCTGCAGTCCTACACCATGATGCTCTGACTTTAAACCCTGATGAGGCTGCATAGATACCCTGTAATATATGCAGTATGATGAAGTTTACTAGTAGGATCCTTTTCCATAAGAGAGAAAGTAAGAAGGAGGTTGGGAACTACACGGCGTTTAGTCTGACCTCTGGGGTGAGTAAATTATGGAAATTAATGGAAATGTTGCTAAAAGTCAAGGGATTGCAGGATCCAAGGTAGCATGGCTTCACAGATAGAAGTAGGACTTGTCAGACAAATCTGATTAATTTCTTTGACTGGGTCGCAGGAGAGTGGACTTAGGGAGAGTGCTAGATGTGGTGTACCAGCAAACCATTTGACACAGTTCCGCATAGGTGACTTATAAATAAATGAGCACCTTGGGATGGTCCCTAAAGTAACTGACAGGGCTAGAAAATGGCTGAGCGGGAGGCAACAAAGGAAAGGAGATATTTCTTTAGGGAAAGGGTGGTGGATGCATGTAACAGCCTCCCAGTGGTGGAGACGAGAACTATATTTGAATTCAAGAAACATGGGACAAGCACAGAGAATCTCAGAAGAAATGTAGACCTTAGTAGCTATGGATGGGTAGACTGTATGGGCCATATGGTCGTTATCTGCTATCATTTTCTATGTTTCTATGACCGAAAATTGCTGCTGTATATAAATGTCAAAGCCTGTGAGGTGAATTCACAGTTCAGAATCACATGAGGTTCCGCTGTCTCAAGAAGTCATGCCGCCTTCTCGTTTTTTACTGCTTTCTTCCCTTCTAGGAATCTCAGCCTGGATCTTGCATCTCACAAATAAACTGGAATGGGAAATGGAACTATGAGTTGTTGATCTGTGGTACATCCCCCTCCCACTTCCCATTCAAGTGAAATTGTGAGACCCTGAATCTAGACTTGGAAGTTGTATCCCGGAAGGGAAAGAGAGGTCATGGAAGGACTTTGATCTCTTTTCAAAGATATTTACTGTACATGCCACTTGGAAACTGGCCTATTTCATGGTTTTCTGCAAAGCATATGTTTTCACTTCCATGACAGTAGTCTATAAAGTGTTCTTTGTGCCTCTAATCTGAATTACTCCATCTGTCCCCTCAATTAAAGCAACAAAACATTACAGTTTGTCACTAATGATTATAAGATTTCATAGGAATATACAAAAATATGTCCTCATACATATGGACGATGAGTTGTAATTTTCAAAGGAGTTTAGCCAGACGTGAAGCTCAGTCTGTCGATGACCTGACTGTGTCTTGAAATCTCGCATCTTAGAATTTAGTATCTGCCTTCTCCTTCTTCTTTTTGTATGGTGATAATATATTGTAAATAGAAGGAAATCAACATCACGGTGATGTGTTTAAAATTTATTTTTTCACATATATAAAATATAAAATTTATGTATTAGGTTACGCTAATATAACACAAGAGCAGTAAAAACAATACATTAAATTATGCTCAAGACATTGTAAAACTTTCTGGTTTTGTTACATACTGTAATAAACCATATCACAGTTTTGTTCTTTTTAATCTTCATGGAGCACAGTTAGAGTAAAGAAGAAAAAAAATGTAAGTATACACAAATAAATCCTTATAATAGGGTAATCACATCTGACTGTTCAACAAGACTTCCTTACCCATGATTTTACTGCCTACAAAGCTCAATTTTAATGAAAAATATCAAGGCAATATACAGCTGCTCCCTTGCTTACAAGCATCTCATAAGGGCCCAGAGACACGAGTTAACAAGAGCCATATATCAGTGTAATTCAAAATAAATTAAAGCTGTCCAGTCATCTCAGTATCTTGATTGTTATCACCACAAAGTTAATTAATATCATCACGTCCGGGGATGTTTAATCTTCATGTCGTGTCATGCAATCAAGCCATGCTGGTGTTGCTGGCACCGTTGCTGATGTCTCCGAAGGAAAGTTACATGGTGCTAAGCTTTCATTGTTTGTTTTGATTTCAAATTGCTGCCTTCCCATAATCAATGAAGGGTGAACATGGACAAATTATGGTGCCTTATTCGTGGCTTGCCAAAAATCCAGTGATCCGAAAATGATCTTGGATTCTCATAAGCACAGTAGAGAGGTTGATCCTCAGCTTCCTGGAAGGCAGAAAGCGCTTTCTCCAATTTGAGCTGCACAGCAAGGTCTGGATGCCTATGTTGCCTGCCTTGTGTGAAGGCGCATTTTAGATAGTATGTGGAGATCAGAATTGAGACATTCAGATCACAACATACACAGTTCCAGCAGCATTTTATAAAAGGCTCTGCTGCACGCGGTGTCTGTCCTAAAATCGTGAAGGAGCGCATCTATATCTGCTGCTGCATGAAGTCTGCTGACCCATTCCGCCAATCTACATGTAGGAAAAAATCAACTGGGGAAACGCAGCAACTTCCATGTGGCCATTACACGTGGAATTTGGTATTTCACATATTCCACATATAAATGCTGGTACTTACATGTGTACGATTATTTATTTATTTATCTACAAATGTACTTCTCTTTTCGCTCCAGTCCAAAGTGAGGTACGGTGAATATAAATATTTCAGTGAAGACAAAGGCATCACAACAACAAGTAGATCAAACCATATAAAAGAGATAAACACACATTATTCAGCTCCAAATGTTATCTGAAACCAACGCATTTTGAGGTGTTTGCGAAAAGTGAGCACATCCAGAGGAGTACGTAAGTCAAGCGGTAAAGCGTTCCATAGAGAAGGTGCATAGACTGAAAAAGTGGTTGCACATACAAGATGAAGCTTGCCTTCTGTTCCTACTGGAATAGTCTGGGTTTGCTGCACACAATCTCTCCCAGAATGACCAGACTGATGGGTTTGTAATAGGGCACCCAAGCATTCAGTGGCAGCCTGCTGTCCTGTCTTGTAAATGGATAATAATACTTTATATAGGATTCTCTGCTCTATTGGGAGACAATGCAGCTGTTTCAGTAATGGTGTAATAGGGTCATATTTAGATTTCTTCTATAGAAATCTAGCTACAGAGTTCTGTACCAAATGAAGAGCCCTAATAGAGGTAGAGAGCAATCCTCTATAAATGATCTTGCAATAGTCAAGGTAAGGATTAATCAGTGCCTGGAGCCAGGGGTGTCAGAATACCATTTTCCTTAGGGGGTGGGGCGGGAGAGCTCCAACTTTAGGCCAGCCAAACTACATGAGACTTCAATTGCCGACCATCCCCTCCTGTCTGCCCACAGGGATCAGATCTTCCAAAGGCAGGAGTAATCTTTACCGCGATAAAAGTACTCTTCTGCCCAGGGGAGATGGGATCCCTGAGGACAGCCTGCTGCCTGCTGGGTTGCGATCACCAGCCTTCCTCTACTTCTGCCTGTGGGAGAATCAGATCCCCCATGGGCTAAAGTAAGGAAAGGCCACAATGGCAGCAGCAAAGTTTTGGTGGGGCCAGGACCCATGTAGCCCACCCCTTTCCGATGCCTACGCCTGGAGCACAATATGAAAATCATCACCAATCACCTCAAATCTACCTCTCTGCACCTGAAATCTCTCCAGGAATCCTGGTCCATATCTCAATCTGTTTATCTGACATTGCTGCCTAGATGTTTCATCGCCATGTGAAATTGAACATGGCTACCATAAAGCTCCTTGTCTTTCCTTCTAAAGTCACCTCCCCCTTTCTTCCTTTCTCTATCTCTGTGGATAACACTTTACTTCTCCCTGTTTCCTTAGCTCGCAATCTTGGGGTCATCTTTGACTTTTCTCTCTCCCTGCCCACATCCAACAGATAGCTAAAACCTGTCATTTCTTTCTCTATAACATCAGTAAAATTTGTCCCTTCCTTTCTGAACATATAACTATTTCAACCTGCTACTTTCCGGTCTCCCTCAGAATCATCTCTCTCCCCTTCATTCTGTTCAAAGCTGCAAAGCTAATCTTCCTCCAGTCTCGCTATGCTCACATAGCCCCTCTTTTCAAGTCACTTCACTGGCTCCCTATCCCTTTCCACATTCAATTCAAACTTCTCCTGCTGACTTTTAAGTGTATTCATTCTGCAGCTCCTCACGCCCTACACCCCTCCTTGGAACTCTGCTCCTCTGGCACATCCTTTCTAACTGCGTCCTTCTCTGCCACTGACAACTGAAGGCCATTGAGGACAATGTGGTGGTTTACAGTGTCAAAAGCAGCACAGAAAGGTCAAGAAGAATGAGGATTGAGTAAACGCCCTTGGATTTAGCCAGGAACAGGTCACTGGAGACTGTGGCAAGAGCCGTTTCACTAGAATGTAAAGGATGAAAGCAAGATTACAGTGGATCCAGAAGGGCTTGAGAGGAAAGAAAGTCAAGGCAATGGTGGAGAACTGCACTATTATAATATTATATAATGGCTCTCAGTATTTCCATATTACATTTAAAATAATGAAGCATTTTGGGGTTTGCTGTAGGCACTCATGGATGACCTAATGGTCAACTTCAGGAATGATCACTGTTTTGGTGGGTATGTAATTTATTGTCATGTCTGATCAACAGAAAGGCCAAAGTAATAATAACCATAGGACCAAAAGGAAAACTTACAGAGCCTGGTTTATTAATGATCTCTCCCTTTTCAGAAGTAAATTGGATAAATCAAGTCACATGTCTTTTTCAGAACCTAATCGTATTCGTATTCTGCTCCTGTAGACCCACTCGCTTCCACATTTGGACTATCTATGAGGAGGAGTTGATTTTGAAACTTCCCACAGGGCCTGAAGTCACACAGGTATTTTATACCAGCATGGGGAAAGGTTCAAATTATGCAGGGTGATTTCAAAATGAATCTCTGCACATACTTTGATTCACCCGACTGCTCCGTTTCTGTTTCCCCTTCACCCAGGTAAAAATGCACATGCTGATTATATCCATACTCAAAGAGGAAACTTCTTTTGAATATTGCTCTGTAAAGGTTTGTAAGATGATTGTCTTGCAGATGTAATGGGTTTGGAGGCATTCTCTAGGTACGTGCATTTGTTTTCATACATTTGGTAAAATCAATGAAAATCACAATTTTTGGTTCATCCCGGCATTAACTAACTGAGCGCACTAGGCTCAGAAAATGTTCATTAATTTGGAGCTAATTTGGGAGGGGGAGGAGGTTGAGCATCTCTAACCAGCAGCCAGCACAAGGCAGGTCAGCCAAAGCTGCTTTGAATGATTGACAGGAGGCCAGAGCAGCCTGTCCCTGTCTGACCTCTGCAGTTCCCATGGCTGATGAGGCTACAGAAGGACTACAACACAGAGCCACAAGAAAGGACAGATGAGCGTTTGGCTGTGATTTTCAGAGGGTACGGAAGAAGTGTTGATGTGGGTTTTAGGATTAGAAGGAAAAAATAGGAGTTTGGCTGTGCAGAGGTAGGATTGCAAATTAAAAAAACAAAACACACTATCTTCACTAGCGACACTGCGCTACTGCCATAGGGCTGTGTCTGGAGCAAAGGATGACTTTAAAGCCGAGACAACGCAAAGAACATCAAGCTTGACTTGTGCCTGTAGTCTCTCTACCTTGCTATATCAAAGCACAGAAAAAAAGAGATTCAAGTTCTTTATTTTTGCAGAAAGTATTTTTGCCTTTCTTTTGCTTAGGCAGAGCGCCACACTAGGGATTCAAAGGGCAGTGCCTTTGTATTTTGAGAGAATGCAGAGTGGCAAAATGTATTCCACTGCAGAAGCATAAGATAGAACGCAGGCTGGCAGGGCACGGGGCACCTTATTGTACTATATCTATGAAGCCGAAAGATAAAAATTGAAAAGTAAAAAGCTGCAATAAAGGGGCAGTCCCTGGGGAATCCACCAGTGCCTTTAGAGCCTTATAGCTGTTGGTTGGCAGTTGGCTGGCACATCTCCCCTCGCCCCTGTCCTGTCAAGTGAGTCAGCAAAGGCTCACAGCCATAGCAGAGAGGCAACATAGGGCAGAACTGAGGCATATTATAATGCTTGGGAGGAGTACATCTGAAAAATTAGATGGCCATAGAAAGAAAGAAGAGAGCAAAGGGTAGGCTAGTACTGGCATGAGTGTGCAGAAAGAGACAGGGCATTCCCTGGTTATGGTTATGTACTCCTCTAGTCCGCCACCCAAGCTACCCCTACTACAAATTAACATGTGTATAGCAGAACATGGTGTATGCAGAAACTGGACATTCCATCTTGCTGCTCCGTATGCTTGAAACAAACTACCCAAGTTAGTATGCCAGGTTCCTTCTCTGGCCCTGCTTATTCTCCTGCTTATCACCTATCTGCATCTTGTGATTCCCCGTGAATTACCCTAGTCCCCAGCTGTCGTATGGTCAGTCTTAGATTGTAAGCTCTGATGAGTAGGGACCGTCTCTTACTTGGACATGTACAGTGCTGTGTACACCTTGTGGCACTATACAGATTTTAAATAGTACTAGTAGCTGTAAGAGACAGTCTTTGCTCATCAGAGCTTATAATCTAATCAAGTGTGATAAGGAAGCTTATCATAATTCAGGAAGAAATAATACAAGAGGTGAATTGGCTCTGAATAAGCAACCTGTGCTGGCTGGTAAAAACACTAAAACAGAGTGTTTACCTAAAAGACTACCAGACCCAGAATGCACTGGTTTACAGAAAGCCTCTAGGAGAGCTGGAATAGGGAAACGTGTGCCTAATCAGAGAAGCGATGATGTAATCCCTAATCACCCATCTCCTAGGGCAGGGCTTGATTCAGAACACCTGGACTGTGCTAGGGTGGAGTGTCCCATCTAGGCACCTTAAAGCTAGAAGAAATGCTTCAGACAGACAGCAAGGAGAACACAGACAGCAAGAGGAGGAGCAATGGCAACAGCAATGGTGGCAAAGACGCAAGAGAAGGAGAGACGGAGCCTGAACAGAAGGAAGAACAGCAAGACGTCCAGGAGGTCTAAGAAAGGAGCCCAAGGCAGTACGTATGCTGGGAGAGATTCCTGGGGCAAGCATTCTTCATTGGACTGGAAGAAACCAGAGGCTTGGAGATATACAGCCAGGAACCCCCAGACAGCATCTGTAAAGGAGACGGCTGCATCTACAGAAAGAAGGAGCTCTAATACCTATTTAAGGAGGTATGGGAAAAGAGACCTAAAGTCCAGAGATTCTGACTGGAGAGCTGGGCACAGAAGCTTTGCTACCTACTGGGCAAAATACCCAGAGAGGAAACCTAATGACAACATGATCTCAGGTATGAACTCTGATCTGTTCCCTAGCTTTGCACAAGGAAGACAGCAGGGAAACAGTTTCTATCTTGGTAGAGATCAGTTAGAGAATTCCTCTGAGCCAGTGTACGAGTGAAAGTGATCCTATGATATTTCAAGAGCAAGGGGAAATATCAAATGAGGAAAGTGGAATGCATGGATTGCTCTCTTTCTAGGCTGCTGTTCTAAAGTAATCCTTAGTTAAGCATCAAACACCAAAAGGAACTGTACTGGTTTTTTTAGCTTCCCAGAAAAGTTTCTTTGAGAGAAAGCTTTAGGGAAAGTTGGAGCCACGTGGAAAGGGGACCAGCAATGGTTTGCAGCTGGTTAAGCACCTGTGATTAGAGCAAGGCACAAGTGCACGTGGGTCTTTGGAAAGAAAACTTCTTCACTGTGTGAAAGGAAGAAAGTTGTTTTTTTGATAAAGAGAATTTTCCTTTTGGGTTTATTTTTCATTCCAGCACTGCTAAGAAAGTTTATTAGCAGGGGCTAGAAGAAGACCTTTTCTGTTCCATCAAGGTCTTTACTAAGTTGTTGCATAAGTAATTCAGTTGCCTTATTTGTTTTGTTTCCTGAATACAATTCCTGAAGAGATTGTCCTGTTGATGTTACCAAGCATATCTGTGCGAGGGAATAAACTCCCCATAAATAAACATCTGATTTCTGCATTACACTCGAGCAACTACAATTCTTTATTCTTGCTAAACGGCTGGTTTTGTGTGATTAAACTACAACACCCACAATCCTTTGCAAGTCAAGTAAATTCCTGTCTTTGCCAAGATTGTGGAACTTGCACAACAAGCACCCCTGTTTACACAAGACGAAGAACAACACAAAACCTGGGACTAGACTGTGGTAAGATGCACATATGTGGTAAGCAAAAGAGTGAGGGAGTGTCCTAATAAAGGGAGCAGAAAGAGCTGCAGTTTCAGTGCAAGAGCAGGTGTCTGTATTAAGTGTCATCTTCACAGAGAGGCAAAGGGAAACTGACACAGTTTTACCCCACATTGTGCTACACCGCCAACAGAGGTACAAACACCCCACACAGACAGGCTCCACTATCCACAGCTGAATGGAGAGTCAGGCTGTTGGCTCCTGCACATGGAACAACAGGTAGCACCAGAACACAACTACTAGCTCCTGCACAATGAGCACACCTTAGCAATGCCTGCACTGAGATTGGGATCAGAGCGGCAGCCAGGTCTGCCACCCATCCCCAGTGTTGTACAGTGCTTCAGCATGGGTGTGGGTGTGTATTTATATCCATTGCTTTGTGGCGTTCTACATCTCAATGAGCCTCGCATTGCCTACACTGTTTCCAGTGTTAGCCTGCAAATGTGCATGATGAGCAGCAAGATATTATGGGTATGGCCCCAACAGGGCAGATTGGCCAGGATGAGCCTGCATCGGGGGTAGGGCAATGGCTGGTACGTCGTAGTGCCCAACCTCCACCTGCATGGACCGGGTGGCCAAAGCACGTTATGCTTGGAGGACATTCTCATTCTGACTGAGCGGTGACCATGGCATGGCTATGTATCCACATAGTGCCATAGAGGTTCTGCATCTGGTGATATGGGTGTGCTTCTTTTCCTGATCTGCTTGCTGGATGATTGTGCTGTATATCCCAACCCTGGGTGCAATGCATACTGGCCAGCAGGCTGTCAGCAGTTTGTATGTGCATGGTGGGGGCAGAAGGTGCAGTATGACTGTGCTTGCTGCAGCTGAATGTCAGACCTAGCCAGGTGGGAAGTGTGGTCTCCCAGGCCTTCTTCACAGTATTACAGGTAGGACTGACAGGGCCTGGTACCAGGTATAGCCTACCGGTTGGGAGGAGGGAGGGAGGAGTGGCCTAGTGGTTGGGGTAAGGTACTACAGGCCGGAAGGTCGGTGGTTCAAATCTCACTAGAGGACAGCAACCTTGGGCCGTAAGGACTGGGGTTTCTAGTCCCGCAGGTGTTCCTTGTGGTCTTGGGCAAGCCACTTAACCCCTCCATTGCCCATGTTCCCTGAAAGTATTAGTGTATGTGTCTCATATCCCCTCGTGTTAATGTATCCCCCAACCACTTTGACCCGGTGAAAAGCGGGATATAAATGCAGCTAAATAAATAATATTAGCTTGGGCAGAGGGGTTAACTCCAACTGGAGCACAGCACATCCGCCCAGAGAGACAGGGGGCACTCATTGTGCTGTGGGAAAGCTCCATACCCCTCCATTGTGAGCCCTTTGGGGACAAGGGAAATTTATAATGTATCTGACTGTACACCAGCAGTATGTAAGCATTGCTACTGTGATGGGAAAAGTGTATCTGAGCCTATGGAACTGGAAGAAAAACAGGCTTTTACCTTTAAGGAAAGAGACAGGCCAGAAAGCAGTGGTTTTCAGACTGCAGGCAAAGAGAAAAAAACCACACGTAGTTGCTGGGTATAGACCACGCCCAAGCTCTGAGGCAAGCTGTGAAGTTAATGAGAGGCACCTGGGGGAAGAGCACGGCCCGATAGTTCAGGCACACTCATATAAGCTCAGGGGACTAGAAGAGTCAGGAGAGACCACCAGGGAAACGGAAGGAAAGAGGACCACCAGGGGTGCAGAAGGAGAAAGAAACTTCAGGGTTGCTGAAGGACAAAGAGTTACCAGGGTCAGCACCAGAGAGGATTCCAAAGGAAACCAGCATACAGGGAGCCACGGTCCAGAAGGAAGTCAGTACTGCAGGGGTATTGCAGCTGATTCTGGAGGCAGGAGGGTTTTGCCGGGGAGAGCTATTGACAAGGAGCAAGGTACGATACCAGCACCTCATGAACCTGCTGGAAAACTGCCAACTCCCAAAAGGCATGTGAATAGAACTGTAAATAAAAGTACTGTGAGCCAGTTAGAGGCTCTGTGCCGGTTAATAAAAGAAAAGAATCTCCATGTGCCTGCTAAGAACCCTGAGCATAAAGAGAAGTCTCACTGGGGAAAGGTCCTAGAGCTGTTAGAAGAGATTATGCCTGAGTTTGTGCAAGCTGATTTAAACCCAGATATAACAGACACTGGTTATGAAGAAATGCAAACAGAGGATTATGATTCTGACTAAGAGTCTGTAGAATCATTAATGGATTGCTCTCTTTGCAAGAAAGCAACGTAAAAGTGCTAGGTCTTGGAAGGAAAAAAACCTAGAAACAAATTGTTCTAGTAAAACTGGACAGAAACAGTTAAAGTTTATTTTGAATGCTGAAAGCTTTGAAAGAAACAGCTATATATGCTTAAAGCTGACAGAAGCACTTAAAGCTTTATTTTTGAATGCTGAAAGTTTAAAAGGAAACAGCTATTTGTGCTTAAAGCTGATAGAAGCAGTCATAGTGTTCTGTTCCGGTAAAAAGCGTATTTTTTGTTAGAATTTTTGTGTGGAGAAGAATCCCATTTATTTGCCATGCATTGAGTTTTGAATGCTCTTTTGGAAAGGAAAATAAAAATTCCTGTGTTTGCATAAAACCCTCGAGTCACAACTTTATTGTTTGAGACCTCACAACTACAACTCCCAGAAGCCTCGGCTCTGGATTCCTTATTTAAGGACAATACAAAGGCACGTCCCGGCCTATAGGCGACTGCCTGGGCACGGGGCATGACACCACATAAAATATAGAAACCCCATGCAGGTCTAGACAATCCTCTCTCCTGGTAGTAGACAGCCATAGCATCAGCAATGTAACACTGTTCTGCGTGGATCCCAGTCCAACAAGGCCAGATAAGACTGACACATACAGCAGAACACAAAGTGACCACTATATCACACTGCAGAGAATACATTCCACCAACTGGTAGTGATGGGGATCTGCAGTAGGGGCAGGAACTGCGGACCGGGGCTGGGTACACATCCTCACCCTCAAGGTGACCACAGATGCTGCTCAGTAGCACAGTTTGCAGCTGCTCTGTGCTTGTATCACACACTGTCAGGTCCTCTTACTGAGCTGAGGTGATGAATACATGTATTCTCCATTTGATGATCAGCTGTAGACTGCTGTTCTGCATGTGCACTGCATCATGGGTACTGGTGGGGCTAACCTATACAGGCACACACAGCAGACATTTGTTTGTATCCAGACATTGCTATGCAGCAAGGTATGGAAGTATATACTACTGGTTCGTTGAAGATCTCTGTAGGCAGGGGCCAGGGGTTTGATACCTGCCTGTTCCTTTTGTGACTGTGCTACTCAGTTCATTTTCATACCTGTAACCATCAGGGCTCTGCATATCTGTGCTGCCAGCCAATAATACCCTCTCCTTTGGCCCATCTACCTGCCTCTGTCAGTTGTGTACAGTCCTGTCTTCTTAGTCAGGCTGCTGCCCCATGTCCTGCACTGGTACCCTTTTCTGCATTGTGTTTCTTCGTGCTCGCCTCTCCTATGCCTGATCTGGATGGCACCACTACTCCTCTGTCCTCCGGTCACTGAAAATATCCTGCCACCTCTGCCTCCGCTGGAGGACACATATTCCCCATCCTATGTCACCCACTATCATTACATAGCAACATAGTAAATGATGGCAGATAAAGACCAGTATGGTCCATGTAGTCTGCCCAGCAAGGTGGCAAGAATAGGTGCACCTGCCGCTCCATGCACCTCACCCCTCCCCATGTCTTTGTTTAGTGGTGAACCCACCGCTCCATGTAGGGCACCCCTGTTTGTTGAGAAATAAGATAGTTAAAGTTTATTTTGATTTCATCCTGTTGCTATAAAGGGATCCACTGTGTCTGTCCCAAGCCATTTTGAATTCTGTCACTGTATTTGCCTCCACCACTTCCATTCATTTCAAGCATCCACCGCCCTTTCAGTAAAAAAGTATTTCCTGACATTGCCTTTCAATTTACCCCCTTGCAGCTTCATGTTATGCCCTCTAGTTTTACAGCTTCCCCATTTTTGGAAGAGATTTGTTTGTTCCTTAATATTCTTTAAGTATTTAAAGGTCTGAATCATATCTCCCCTATCCCTCCTCTCCTCCAGAGTGTACATATTTAAGTCCTCAAGTCTCTTCTCATAAGGCTTCTGATGCAGGCTCCACATCATTTTGGTTGCCTTCCTCTGAACCGTTTCCAGTCTTTTTACATCCTTTGCAAGATACGGTCTCCAAAACTGAACACAGTATCTCAAGTGAGGCCTCACCAGTGTCTTATATAGTGGCATTAGTACCTCTTCCTTTCTGCTGGTAATTCCTCTTTGTATGCAACCCAACATCCTTATGGCTTTTGCCACTGTCTTGTCGCTGCATTACAGCACTTTACACTGGCACCACCCTGTGCATCAGTACAACTGCCTCCAACATGTTTGTCCGGCTGCCACATCGGGTGCCCACAGATATAGCAGGTCCATCAGCTCCCACCTCTCCTTCCTTCCATCACCTGTTCATTGCCTTTCCTTGGTACTCTAACCAGTGTTAGGGTTACAGCTGTTTTTATGCCTTACAGTTCATGTTTTTTAACTTAAAGCACCTTACAGCCCTTTGGGCACCTTACGTTAGGGCACCTTACTACCCTTAGGGCACCTTAATTTAAGGCACCTTAGGTTAAGGCACCTTAAAACCCTTAAAACACCTTAACTTAGGGCACCTTAAGTTAGGGCGCCTTACAGCCCTTAGGGCACCTTAAGGCATGTTTCTCAGCCTTAATGTGCCCTAAAGTGCAGGCTTGTCACCTTAATGTGCGATATCCTGTTAACATGTGTTAAACAGCCAAGGTGCCGTGTCAATGTGCGTTAAACGACCCAGTGCTCCCTTTAAACCAGAATGCCCCCTATCTGCCCATGGCCTTATATGGCTTCAGGTACCTTAACGCTACCCTTATCGCTAGTAACTTTACTGTGGTTTAGTATACATACCCCTAAATTTCAGTGGGTTAAAAATGACATGACATGGGAAATGCTGTTGACATATAAAACAAATGCACATCCCTGGTATCTTCTTCTTTCTCTTTTTTGTTGGGCCCTTGTGCACTGTTACTGTGGGTGAAAATGCATCTTAATGCTTAGCGCACTTTAGTAAAAGGGCCTCGTCTTTGTATTGTTTCCCCCGTGTGTTTGCATTAGAAAAATCAGGTGCAAAGCCCCCAACAGAATACTTAACTATGTCCTGAAGAATGAACTGACTCCCAACTTCAAAAATTATGATATAACTGAATCAACACATTTTCCTCCATCTTAACCATGGTACATGTGCTGATGCTTTATGAGCTATGTCGCAGCTCAATTGCAATTTAAGCCTCTGCTCTGTGATGGGAGAAAGAGCATCTTGGGAAAGATTGTCAGTGATTGGAAAGCATATCTTTACACAAACAACATCTTTTGCTTATTTTGCACTAATCTCTAGGGATGTGTACAGGAAAAAAATGGTTTATTTCTGGTTCGTTTGGTTTAGTCTTTTTTCTTGGTTTTTTTGGCCATTTTGGATTGTTTCACACATATTTATTTATTTATTGTTTCTTATATACCGCACTCTTAAAAATCAGCGCCGTTTACATACAAGATTGTGCCGGGGAGCACTTACCATGAACTGGAGCTTTAAACTTGGAAATCAACTGGGCGTAACTATGTACATCAAATTCAACTTATTTACAAACTGTATCTGCAATATTTACATACATTGACAATGTTCATGCGTTAATGGTTGGGTGAGTGCTAGGGGGTGTCAGGTTGGTAGGTTGTGAGTAGTGTAAGAGGAAGAGGTGGTGTTTGAGCGCTTTTCTAAATTGTGCTAGGTCTCTTATGGCTCTGATACATATGTTTTAATAAAACATTTCAATGTGTGTTAAATTGACTTAATGTAATTGTTCCCAAAATGTGGGTTGGGACCTCAAATGGGGTCATATCATCAGCGGATGGGATCACAGAAACAGGGCTGCTTCTCTTCTTTCCACTGTGATCTATGTCCAGTTGAGGCAGTCAACATGGAGCCTGCAAATTAATGGACATTCTCAAGCTCAGCCTCTCCTGCGTGGGAGTCCTGTTAGACCATTTACACTAGTATTTGATAGACAAGTAGATGCCTACTTGTCGCTAGAAAATAGACTTTACACAGGCACTTTAAAATACACTCCCTCCAGGCGCCATCTTTATAAAATTGCCCTCAATGTGTTTATTTGTAAGTTATCACATGTTAAATCAATTTAGCATGTGCTAAATTTTAAAGGCACCTTAGCAAACTGAATGGACATTGTGAATGCACTTCCTTACCAATCTTTCTGATGAAGGAAGTTTAACATCTCAAAGTCAGTCAAAATATATTTGGTCAGTCTAATATAAAAGTGTCAGTTCAATGTGTTCCTTCACCTTTATTTTTAAACTGTACCCCAACAATAATAACGTTAAGGCCGCGGGGCCACGTACCTGCAGGCCACCGATAACCGGGTGGGCGGCGTGGTGCGTGGCCCCGGCTGCGGCAGTAAGTGGGGGGAGGGGGGGACCGAGACGGCGCCGCATTTTTCAAAGTCATTGGCTCCCGCGGGCCTTGACAGGTGCGGGAGCCAATGGATGCAGGGGGAGGGATGGAGGGGGGGGCTCTCAGAGAGGAGCGTGCGACGAGGCTCCAGTCCATCGGAGCCTGTGCACAGGACTGGAGTCCCCACCCTCCCATCCCTGTTTTGGGTGTCCGGCGTAACGGGGGGGTGCAGCTGGAGTGGGGGGGGGCGGGATCCCGGAGGTGTCTGGGGTCCAGAGGCTTGGCAATGCGCAGGGCGGGGGTGGGGTACCCCCAACCCGGTTGACCCCTCAGGGCTTTTGCTAATAATATGGCGAAGCCGGAGTTGGGGGGATGCAATTGCCGGTGTACAGTGCCCGGCGGAGGCGGGAGGGAACTCACTTTGCTAATAACATGGCTGGTGAGGGTTCATCCCGCTGCCGGAACCCGAATGTGGAAGTTACAGTTGTGGCTAGTTTGTTTTGATAATGTTATGGTTAATAAAGCTGCGACCAGTTAAATGCCATTCAGAGTGTGATTGCTGTGGTTATTTCAGGGGGGGGGGGGTGTGAAGGGATAGCGGGGTAGGGGACGGGGCAGAAGCTACACGTCCGCCTTGCCCGGTTACTCTGCTGTGTCATATTATTTTAGGACATTTTAGAGAACCAGAGCAAAAGTTTGGTTTAGGAAGTCTATATTTACAAAAATGAGAATCCGGGTTCTCTCCTGACTTTCAGAGATTTACAGTTATTTTCCTGTGCCTGCCTCAGACTTTCAACTCCCCTTATTTCACTTGCATAATTCCTCTCCCCATCTCTCCCATAGCATACAAGACAGTATTCCAGCAGTTTATCACCTTTTCTGGTTTTGAATATGTCTCCTAATCATATGTACCCTACTCAGATACTTTCTTTCTGAGAACATTTTGCCTGGTTGTTGAAAATACTGTTTTGATTTCTCAGTTCATACCTCATTTTACCTGCTCTATAAATTTTTGCGGTGCACTTATTGTAAGAAAGCATTCCAGAGTTGCCGATCAAAATAATATTCAGGGGGACTGCATCCTTCTTTTCTAATCCAATAATTTCCGAAAATGGGTATGTTTCAAATAAATGTCCTTATAACATTATAGGATACAGTAAAAAGATAGACAAAAAGGGTAGAAAAAAACAAAGATATGAGACTCATACAGTAGAAAGTGTATTCATACATAAGAGTGCTGAGAAAATAAACGAGAGTGGGGGAAAGTCAGAAGTTGGAAGAAAAATTAATTTCATCTACTCACACCTTCAGGGAGCAAATATGACAATCTCATTATCCTGAGACATGGTTCTCCTCTCTTCATCTGTGTGTTTACAGAAAAATATGCAAACTGTACCTTTGCAACTTCATCCCTCCTTCAGATTCTAGCCATCTTCCCCTGAACCTAATTAAAGATTCTCTGCTGGATGCATAAAGAGGCACTTCATGATATGCCCAGCTTGTTTTTATGGTTTTTGCTTCTTACTAAATTTCAGTAATTTCAGGCAGGTGCTGTCCGCTGCACAGAATAGCAGCATGTCAATTTTTGAAAAGCTTTTCTCAGTCAGCAAGGAGCTATGGAAAAATTCAGCTCACAGTGAATTGGCACCATTGATCCATCCAACCTGTGGCTTCACAGATCTTCTTCAGGTATGGACAGGCTGAGCAATGGAGGAAATAAGAAACAGGGCTACTGAATAATAGTAGTATGGCACATGTTGACTCTTTGTCTCAAATCTGCCTTGTTTAGAAATAAGACACTATGAGTCCAATTCAGCAAGGAGGAAAATAATAAGCTCAGTTTTGGCCATGTCCAATTTCAAGCAGCTGTGAGACATCCAAGAAGCAATGTCAGAAAGGCAGTCAGAGATCCTGGTCTGGATTGCCGGAGAGATTTCAGATGTAGAGAGGTAGATCTGTGAGTCATCAGCATAAAGATGGTACAGAAAGCCATGGGAAGAGATGAGTGCAACAAGGGACTGGGTATAGAGAGAGAGAGAGGAAAGGAGTGGACCCAAGATAGATCCTTGGGGTACACCAACTGAGACCATGATAGCAGTAGAGGAGGATCCACCAGAACAAACACTGAAAGTGCAATGGGAGAGATAAGAAGAGAACCAAGATAGCACAGTGCCCTTAAAACCAAGCGAGGATAAAGTATCAAGGAGAAGGTTTTGATCAACAGTGTCAAAAGCAGCAGATAGCTCAAGAAGGATGAGGATCGAGAAAGGCCCTTGGATTTTGCCAGGAACAGGTAACTGGTAGATCTCTCTTTAACTTTAACAGGTACTAAAGCTCTATCAACCAAATAATGGCTGGGAAAAATCATATTGCTAAAACTGTTGCCCCCGTTACAGATTCTGCCTCTGTCCAAACAGAGATCCCAATGCCAGGATTCTGCACATCCTGACTGATTCCATGTACAGGATGCCTGCATGCTGAGGCTCTCAGGAAAGAAGTGAAGGAGTTCAAGGAAGAACTGGTGAGGCTGAAAGCATTTGAGACAGTGAAGTACATTGATGAGATGCTTCTTGAAACATCCCAGCTCTCCAACAGAGGTGAAGATGGGAGGCTACAGAAGGAAGAAGGTTGTACACGAGTCACCAGAGCCTGCAGTATCAACACTCCAACTCCTCCAGCCCTTGAATTTAAGAACCAGTATGTAGCCCTGGAAATGGAGGAGGTGGAAGCATTCAAAGAATGGGAAGAACCACAGCTCGAGCTCCCCAAAGTTGCAGAATCAGTCACCACAAGGAAGCGAAGGGTAGTTGTGTTTGGTGACTCTCTTCTGAAAGGTACTGAGGCGTCCATCTGCTGACCAGATTTGATGTCCAGGGAGGTGTGCTGTCTGCCAGGTACCAAAATACGAGATGTTACAGAGCGTTTTCCAAGACTCATCAAGCCTACTGACTATTATTTGATGTTACTCATCCATGTCGGCACAAATGATACTGCTAGGTATCCCTCTGAGCATATCAAAAGTGACTTCATGGAGCTGGGACAGAAGGTGAAGCAGATAGGTGCGCAGGTGGTATTCTCTTCAGTCCTCCCTGTTGAGGGTAAAAGCCAAGACAGATAAGCTTGCATCCTGGAGATGAATGCATGACTGCGTGGATAGTGTCATCGAGAGCATTTTGGTTTCCTGGACCATGGGATGATGTTCCAAGGCTGCAGAACAGAGATGGTATCAATCTGTCAAGGAAATGTCAAAGTATCTTCAGGAGCAGTCTGGCTAACCTACTGAAGAGTGCTTTAAATTAGATTTGTTGGGGATGAGTGAAGAGAGCCCCCAGGTAAATGAAACATTAAATATCTCTGTAGAAAATGGGTAATAGGGACATCATCTGGACAGCAATGTGCATAAATGCTCATAGCATGGGAAATAAGATCTCAGATGTTGAGGCTTTAATAGAAGAGACTGACTTGGATTTAGTGACGGTTACAGAGAGATGGTTCATGGAAAACCATGACTGGGATGTAATTGTACTTGACTGTACTTTATTCACAAAGGACAGAGTAGGAAGAAGTGGAGTGGCACTATATGTAAAAAATTATATTAAAGCTATAGAATTGCAGGGCTTAAAACGAAGAGAGGAGGCACTGTGGGTTAAACTAGAAAGAGGGAAAGGGAAATCTATTTGCATTAGAGTTATATACAGATCCCCCTTACAGCAAGTATAAGTGGACGAAGATTTAATAGAAGACATACACAGTATTGCCACGAAAGGAGAAGTGCTACTGATAGGTGATTTCAATATGCACATCCTGCTGCAGTGTCATCCAGAAGTGAGGAGATCCTGGGTTCTCTACAGTAGAAACTATTCAAGCAGCTGGTAACAAAACCCACATGTGATGGGGCCAGTTGCTTACTAATGGGGAAAGTGTTTCTGATGTTATAGTGGGGCATCATCTCACATCCAGTGATCACCAGATGGTATTTCATTTATTTATTTATTTATTTAGAAGGATTTAGTATACCGCCTTATCGCTAAATCAAGGCGTTGTGGCACATCAATCAAAATCAATAATAAAGTGTGGTTTGTAGCATGCAGTGTGAGAACTGAGAAGTGTAGTGTGTGGGGCAGTGCGTTAGATTATATCGGTGATTATATGGTATGGTTCAGTATTAGGACTAAGGCTGATAAAATCCATTCAAAAGTGAAGATCTTAGACTTTGAGAAAACTAAATTTGCCAAGATGGGACAATACCTCAAAAAGTCGTTAGTGGGATGGAAACAGCTGCGGGATATAAAAAAAATAGTGGGCAAAACTGAAAGGGGATATTTAAGGACAAAAAACCTTTTTGTTAGAAAGGTAAATAAATGTAAATGGATAAGGAGGCCACCATGGTTCTCAAAAAAAGTTGCTGAAAAGTTGAAGGAAAAGAGATCACAGAGAGAGGAAGACAGGCATCTATATTTGGAAAAACTTAGAGAAGCTAGCAAAATAGTCAGGAAAGCAAAGGTACAAAAGAAGAAGAAATAGCCAATGCAAAAAAATGCGGGGATAAGAAATTTTTCAGAAATGTTAGTGAGAGGAGGAAGGGCAAAAGTGGCTTTGTCAGACTCAAGGGTGCAGTACAAGAATATTTAGAAACTGATGAGGATAAAGCAGAATTGCTTAACAAATATTTCTGTGTTGTGTTCACAGATGAAGGGCAAGGAGCAGGACCTCAGAAAATACCCACAAATAGGAATAGACGTGACGGGGATCTCAAACAATTTTCAGAAGACTGTGTTCATGAGGAACTAGCTAAACTAAAAGTAAACAAAGCCATGGATCTAGATGTGATACATCCAGAATACCGAGGGAACTTGGTGACGTTTTAGTGGCTCTACTGTCTGACCTTTTTAATGCCTCTCTGGAGTCGGGAGAGGTGCCAAAGGAATGGAGAAAGGCACATGTGGTCCATTTATACAAAAACGGAAAAAAGGATGTGGTTGAAAACTATAGACTGGTTAATCTAATCTCTGTGGTGAGTAAATTATTGGAAGCGCTGCTGAAAGAGGGAATAGTGAGGTTTCTGGAGTCCAGCGGATTACAGGATTAGAGGCAGCATGGATTCACCAGAGGCAGGTCTTGTTAGTCATATCTGATTGATTTCTTTGACTGGATGACCAGGAAGTTGCAGCAAGAGGGAACACTAGATGTGGTGCACTTGGATTTCAGTAAAGCCTTTGACACTGTTCCACACAGACAACTTAGAAACAAACTGAGCACCTCAAGGATCGACCCTAAATTTACTGAGTGGGTTAGAAATTGGTTGAGTGGGATGCAACAAAGGGTACAGGTAAATGGAGCTCAGATATGCAGTGTGTGTATGGGATTTAAAGCGGCAAAGCCCCATGCTGATTTTTGGCACCCACTGTCAGGTAGGGTTGCCAACCGGCTGGTATTCAACCGGCCTGGCCGGTTTTTCCATGGCTAGGCTGGCTGCCAGCAGAGAAGTAAAACCTGCCCTTGAAAAGCCGTTTTTTTGCTCTGGCCGCAAGATCGGGAGTGGCCAGAGCAAAAAAAAACGGCTTTTCTCCCAAAGTCCGTGGGGGAGGGAGCCAGGGAAGCCCGCACGAGGCCCCGGCTCCCTCTGTATAACCGCCAGCATGAAGATCTTTTTCCTTCACGCTGGTGGTTGTTTCTGTGAAGCCGCAAATGCTGGGAAAGGTTAAAGGGCATTGCCTTTAACCTTTCCCAGCAATCGCGGCTTCACAGAAACAGCCGCCAGCGTGAAGGAAAAAGATCTTCAGGCTGGCGGTTGTACAGAGGGAGCCGGGGCCTTGCGTGGGCTTCCCCGGCTCCCTCTGAAGCACCTCAGACAGCCGCGGGGCTGGTCGGGGGGGGGGGGGGGTGGGTAGTAAAACAAATGGGGTTTTTTGGGGGGGAGGGGGAAAAGTACTGTATGGGGTGTTATGCGGGGTACATGGACGGGAAATAGGCGATTGGGGGGGGGGGGGGACTGGACTGGAATTGGGCTATGGGGGGGGGGGGTGGAACCTGGACTGGAAATAGGCTATGGGGGGTGGATCTGGACTGGAATTGGGCTGGGGGGGTGTACCTGGACTGGAAATGGGCTATGGGGGGGGGGACCTAGACTGGAAATTGGCTATGGGGGGGAACCTAGACTGGAAATAGGCTATGGGGGGGATCTGGACTGGAATTGGGCTATGGGGGGGGGGGGGGTGGAACCTGGACTGGACACAGGCTAGGGGGAGCTCTGGACTGGAATTGGGCTATGGGGGGTTGTACCTGGACTGGAAATGGGCTATGGGGGGGGGACCAGGACTGGAAATAAGCTATTGGGGGGAAACCTGACTGGAAATGGGCTATGAGGGGGCCTGGACTGGAATTGGGCTATGGGAGGGGACCTGGACTGGAAATGGGCTATGGGGGGGGGGCTGCAATGGAATTGGGCTATGGGGGGGGTTGTACCTGGAATGGAAATGGGCTATGGGGGGGGACCTGGACTGGAAATAGGCTATGGGGGGAAACCTGGACTGGAAATGGGCTATGAGGGAGCCTGGACTGGAATTGGGCTATGGGAGGGGACCTGGACTGGAAATGGGCTATGGGGGGGGGGGGGGACCTGGACTGGAAAAAGGCAATTGGGGGGAAACCTGACTGGAAATGGGAAATGAGGGGGCCTGGAATGGAAATGGGCTATGGGAGGGGACCTGGACTGGAAATGGTCTATGGGGGGGGGGGCTGCAATGAATTGGGCTATGGGGGGGTGTACCTGGAATGGAAATGGGCTATGGGGGGGACCTGGACTGGAAATAGGCTATGGGGGGGAAACCTGGACTGGAAATGGGCTATGAAGGGGCCTGGACTGGATTTGGGCTTTGGGAGGGGCCCTGGACTGGAAATGGGCTATGGGGGGGGGACCTGGACTGGAAATAGGCTATGGGGGGGGGGGGGAAACCTTGACTGGAAATGGGCTATGAGGGCGCCTGGACTGGAATTGTGCTATGGGAGGGGACCTGGACTGGAATTGGGCTATGGTGGGGGGAGGGGGAACTTGGACTGGAAATAGGCTGTGATTAGGGGGGCTAGGACTGAAAATGGGCTGTGATGGTTGAGGGGGGACTAGGACTGGAAATGTGCTGTGATGGGGGGGCTAGAACTACAAATGGGCTGTGATGGGGGGGGACTAGGACTGTAAATGGGCTGTGATGGTGGGGGGGCCTAGGACTGGAAATAGGCTGTGACGGTGGGGGGGGGGCCTAGGACTGGAAATAGGCTGTGATGGGGGGGGCTAGGACTGGAAAGAGGCTGTGATGGGGGGGGCTAGCACTGGAAATGCACTGATGAAGAGCTGGAATAGGACTGGAAATGGGCTGAGGGGGGCTGGAATAGGACTGGAAGTGGGCTGACGAGGGGGCTAGGATTGGAAATTGGCTGATGGGGGAGCTTGGAGTGGAAATTGACTGATGGGGGGCTGGAATGGAACTGGAAAAGAACATATGTGGGGCTAGGACTGGAAACGGGCTGATGAGGAGCTGGAATAGGACTAGAAATGGGCTGATGGGGGAGCTTGGACTGCAAATGGGTGATGGGCTAGAATAGGACTGGAAATGGGCTGATGTGGCGGCATGGGAGAATGGGACTAGTAGGAGTGGATGCTGGGTGGGTCTAGAACTATAAGGGAGCTGATTTTGGGGGGAGGACTAGAAGGGGATGGGGATGGGGAATGAGAATGGAGAGGGGAAAAGATATTTTGTGTGGAAGAAAAGTCTACAATGGGCCGCGTATTGGGAGAGTAAGAGGGGATTGAGAATGGAAGGGTGAAATTTGAGTGAATTATAAAGGAATAAGGAAAGAAATTTGGGAAAGAGCAAAAGGGAAATGATCAGTATGTTAAAGCAGATATAGAGAGAGAATGGAAAACATCTAAAAGAGAAGAAAGGACAAATGGATAGCTCGCAGAAGACACGAAGAAACCAGAAGAAAGTGACTGGAGCAATTGCAACTGAAAACTAAAATTCCCAAACAGAAGGTAGAAAATACTTTTTATTTTGAATTTATTAACTAGAATATGTCTGGTCTGGGAAGTGTGTATTGCTAACATCTTTGTGTTTTTGTTTAGTGCAAGAGGAAATTACTTCATAGTTTTATTTCTCCAGTGTTGTACATTTCATGTTTGGCTTTTGGGGTTCCCAGTTTAATTAATATCTGACCAAGGGAGTTAGCCTACACTTATCCTCGGTAATTTTTGTGGGTGGGGCTGTGGGCGGGGCAGGGGTGGGGCTAGGGGCAGAGAATGGGTGGGACATGGCGAGCCACAGGTGTCGGGTTTTTCTCGGTGAAAACGTTGCCAACCCTACTGTCAGGCCCAGCTGTCTGTGTTTCTGCACAAGGTATGAAAGCATGAGAGAGAAATATGGGGATGGGGACAGTGTATGAGAGAGAGAGAGAGAAACAGACAGGAGGGATGTATGAGAGAAAGAAACAGATAGAGGGCGGTGTACGAGAGAGAGAGAGAAGCCTTAGGGGCAGGGTTATACAGAGAGAGAAACAGACGGGGGTGTACGAGAGAGAGAAACAGATGGGGGGTGTAAGAGATAGAGAGATAAGCCTAAGGGACAGGGTTGTACAGAGAGACATTGAGTAAAGCCTTATGGGGCCTTGAGAGAGATATAGACTGGGGGAAGGATGGAGGGGGGTATGAGAGAAAGGAACAGATAGGAGGAAGAGAGGGCAGTGTCATGAGAGAGTGAGATACAGGCTGCAGGAATCCTGGGGGACTCATAATAGAGAGAGAGACTGCAGGAAGCTGGGGGGGGGGGGGAGTCATGAGCAGATCCGCGTGACACTGTGCAAGCAGTCCACTTGAACAGGGCGGTAGCTCTGAGACATCAGCAAGGGCTTACCATGCAGGACTGGCTGTGCTATGGCTGCTGCTACCGACGCTGATGCCCTCACTATGTCTCCCAGTTCTGCAGCAGGAGCAGTATCAGCCCCCTTCCTGCTGCCACTGCTGTTATTACAGCTGACTCAGACCAGCAAGAAGCTGTGGCAGCAGGGTATCAGCTGTAAATACAAAAAGAAAAGTGCAGGGTTTTTGCAACTCCAACACACCTGCAGATTCTTGATGGTTCCGACCCCTTTTGATGCCTGCTCCAGAGTCAGAGGGGGCTGGACTGGCAGGGTCTTTTGAGCACGCTGGAGTTGTAAAGACCCACACTTTTCTTTTCTTTGTTTATTTAAATGCCACAGATATCTAAGAGGCTGTGGCGGCAGCAGCAGTAGGCAGGCAGGGAGGAAGGGAAAGGGGGGGTGGGCAACAGATCCTGGACACAAAGACAGGGGGCATAGAAGGGTTGGAGGATAAATAATTATGGGATGGGGTTAGGGATGGATACTGGTCATGGGGAGAGGAGGGAAGGGGGATAAATGAAGACAGATACAGACCCTTTTGTTTTTTGCTTATGTCTCCTTACCTTTCCTTATTTATACCCGTTGTTCTCAACTATTGTGTTGTCTGTCTTGATTAGACTGTAATCCCTCTTGAGTGGGACCATCTTTAATATCTGTCTGTGCAGCACTGTGTATGCCTTGTTACACTATATAAATGATTAATGGTAGTAGTAGTAGTAGACCATTGAGAGAGAGGGGGGCAGAGGGACAGATGGTGGCCAAAGGAAGGTGGATGCTGGCCATAGGTGAAAGGGTCAGAACAGAGATAGTGGCTACAAGAGGCAGAGAGCAGATGCTGTTCATGGAGAGAGATAGGAAAGAAAGCAGATGGTGACCACAGGGGATGTGGAGGGCATCTGGCCATGGGATGAGGAAGCAGAGAACGTCACGTCGTGGCCACAGAGAAGCTGACCATGGCTGCAGGCATCCTCCAGGCTACCATGGTGAAGATACTGATAGAGCTGCACTGTGTCCCTGGAAGGTCTGTCCCTACACAGCCCCATGCATGCTGCAGTGTGCCTCCCGTGTGGTCTGGGTAGGGGGATGGTGGGTCAGCTTCCACAGTTGCAGCTTCCTCAGTGGCATGTGCACCTGCACATCCACACCCAAGCCCCAGTGGTATGACAACACGGGCCTCCACACGTACCTACAATGCTGTTGATCAGCCAAACACATAGGTACCCCCTCTCCTTGGGCCAGTTCCATGGGGCACTGGCCCCTGGATGGTATTTCCCCCATTCCATGAGTGTATTGTGGAGTCAAGTATCATGAGCTGTGACACGTCTGGGTCTGAGGACTCACCACTATGCATACCTGTGCCTGTGGTGACCGAGGCACAAGTGCATGTGCCCTCAGAGAGAGGGAAGGGCAAGGGGTGAGCATGAGAGAGGGACTGCAGGGGGGTGGGTTGTTTAGCATCAGGGCTGGGGAGAGGCCTGTTTGGTGGGTGGGGTTGGGTCCCATGGGGGAGCACAGGTGATAAGGGTTTGGCCAGGGGTGTATGGGGTGGGTGTCAGTCATGTTCCAAGGCTGTCTGTTTGACATTGTGGCATGTGGGTGGGAAAGGGTGGTTGGAATATGGGTGGGTCCACAGGATAGCACTGTCTCATAGGTCTGGCCTTGGGTGGGTGCAGGGGGACACAGTGTTCTGCAGGGACAATGGACACAAACGTTATGTGTGCTGAGGGATTCACACATTGCTATGTCCAGCTGACCACATACTGTCCAGTCCACGTTTCTGGTGTGCATGGCATTGGTCTGTTGGCCAGTGCCCCTCTGTGCCACCTCTGGAGGTCACTGCTGGGGGCATTTTCCAGCTCACCGCATGCATAGGGCACATGTTCATGTTGTGATTACTGTCACATTTGTCACATCCTCCTCCCTTGTAGGTCTGTTTGGACCCACATCCTGTGCCATAAAAGTTTGGCTTTGCCCTGGGGCTACATTCACAACTGATCTAACTAGAGTAGTGGGTGTGCCGTCTCTGCAGCCTCCACAGGGTGCTGAGGCTGCTGCCTGTGCTCAGAGTATGTGATGAGGACAGATGGAGTAAAACACATGAAGCTGCAAAACTCTCATTGCTGTCAGCTCCAATAGAGGAATATAGTTATAAAATGCCAATCATACCTATTTGACACCCAAAAGGATAGCTGAAATGAATATACAAGGAAACCCTCTTTGTTGGAAAGGAGGTGGGGAAGTTGGGACATATTACATGTTTGGTGGGCATGCCCAGTGATCCAAAAAATGTAGAAGTGGATGAGAGAAGTGGCCAAAGAAATGGTGGGGTGGACAGGCCCCATAGGCCCTGTGGAGGTATTATTAAATGAATGTGGGGAGGCAAGGGAGATTATGGCGTATATATTAAATCAGCTGGCAATAGGAGTATGCATAGAAATAGCCTGTAAATGGAAAGAAGCCAAGGATCAGAAAGGAGAAAGATTTGGAAACATTTAGATTTCATCTACCGAATGTCTGAACTTAGTGCCCGAAAGGAACACAAAATGGCTCTCTTTCAAAAAAGATGGGAACCTTATGCTCGATAGAAGCAAATGGGTGGGGTGCTGAAAGTTATCAATGAGTCCAGTGCATTAAAATCAAAGATATCTGTAATCACATCATGCAAATAATTATATAAGATTATGGAAAGTAAATTGGTTTTGGAGGAGAAGAAGATAGAAGATAGGGTAATTGGGATCCACAAGAAGAGAGAAGGGATGGGGTGGGGGGATTGCAAGAAGTAAAAATGGTGAAATTGGAAATTAGATAAGATAACATAATAAAAGCAAGGGGATGTTTCAAAAGATGTTACTGAATGTTATAGTAGTAAATATAAGGGATAAAAAATCATCCGTTATTATTACTGCGCTGTAACTTTTGTTAGCTTCCTTGATTTTTTTGAGCATTTCATCATCCATTTTTCATTCTGGCCAGGCGGTGGATAGTACACCCCCACTGCCATTGCCTTCCCCTTTTTACATTGGATTTCAATCCATAGAGATTCTATAGCAAATTTTGTTTCCTGCAAAACTTTAATCCTTTCTGACTCAATGTCCTCTCTAACATAGAGTGCAACCCCTCCACAATTTAATCAGCTCTATCATTACGATATAGTTTGTACTCAGGTATCACAGTGTCCCACTGGTTGTCATCCTTCCACCATGTCTCTGATATTCCATTCATATCTAACCTCTCATTTAGTGCTATATTTTCTAACTCTCCCATCTTATTTTTTAGACTTCTAGCATTTGCATACAAGCATTTTAGAGACTGTATTTTATTCATATTAATCTGGCTATTGGTAGACATGGGTAATTTGGGATCTTTAAGCTCTGTCTGCTCCATAACCGGGTAAGGCGGACCGATCGCCCCCCCCCCTTCCCTTACTCCATCCCCCCCTCCAATCCCCCCCCCCAGACATTTCTTAAACAAAATACCAAACACAGTATTGGGAGTTAAACTGGTCGCAGCTTTATTAGCCAATAACAATATAGAAACATAGAAACATAGAAACATGATGACAGAAAAAGACCACAAGGCCCATCTAGTCTGTAATATCCAACAACATTCAACACAATTAACTTTCCCCCCCCCCCCAGCAGAGCGAGCCATCACCAGCCATGTGGGTAGCAAGGTGACGCCGCTTCCGCTCCCCCCGGGTCCCAGCCCCGGCAACTTGCCTCGCCTCCCTCATTCCGGCTTCGCCATATTATTAGCAGAAGCCTGAGGGACTGTCCGGGTCAGGGGTACCCCACCCCCGCCCTCCAGCTTGGCTCCGGCTCCGGGCCCCGGAGACCGCCGGGGGCCCGCCACCCCCCCCCCCCAGCTGCAACCACCCCACTACCCCCGAAACCAACCTCGGAACCTAAACTCAGGGCGGGCGGGCGGGACGTCCGGCCCACACGGCTCCCTCGAGGGAAAGGCCGTGTGAGCCGCCGCGCCGAACCAAAACCCCCTGCCGCATGCCTGCCATCTTCCCATTGGCTACCGCGCCCATCACTGGTCCGCGGGAGCCAATGACCCGCTGCCGCCGCCAGAGCCCGCCCCCGCGAACCCTCGCGGCCGCCAACTGCGAGAGCGGGCGAACCGCCGCCCCCCCGGTTAGCGCCGGCCGCGCGCACTGTGGAGGCTCCGCGGCCCTGCCATAACCGGGTAAGGCGGACCGATCGTCCCCCCTTCCCTTACTCCATCCCCCCCTCCAATCCCCCCCCCACCAGACATTTCTTAAACAAAATACCAAACACAGTATTGGGAGTTTAAACTGGTCGCAGCTTTAGTAGCCAATAACAATATCCAACAACATTCAACACAATTAACTTTCCCCCCCCCAGCAGAGCGAGCCATCACCAGCCATGTGGGTAGCAAGGTGATGCCGCTTCCGCTCCCCCCGGGTCCCAGCCCCGGCAACTTGCCTCGCCTCCCTCATTCCGGCTTCGCCATATTATTAGTAGAAGCTTGAGGGACTGTCCGGGTCGGGGGTACCCCACCCACGCCCTCCAGCTTGGCTCCGGCTTCGGACCCCGGAAACCTCCGGGAACCCGCCACCGGCTCGGGCCCCCTACAAGCCCGAGCCGACCCCCCCCCCGGCAAAGCTGCGACCAGCACCTCTCCCTTGCAAGACATCCTCCAAGGCCTCCTGTCAATCGTTCAAGAGCAAATCCATCCCCACCGGGGATAGGTGTACTCCATCCCGCCTATAGAGGCCGGCACAATCAACATCGGCCCAAGGGTGCAAAATCTGGCACCCCCCCTGCTCCCCCACCCACCTGCCAATCTGGCGATTAATCTTTGTCAGGCCCTGCGACCAGCGCCGCTGGTCCCTGCAAGCCGGCCTGGGAATGATGTCTGACCACAACAAGCGCACCCCAGGGAACATGTTCAAAATCACACGCAAGTCCTTGATGACGGTCCTGATCAACTGCCGACAAGTCCAGGACACCAGGTCATTGCCACCCAGGTGTATCAGCAAGGCCTCGGGTGCCCCTCGTGATCTCTCGTGGTGCCGCAGCAAAGGCAGGAGTTGAATCCAGCGCAGCCCGCGCTCGCCCAGCCATACGACAGTCACCCCGAGAGCATCCAATCCAATATTCGGCCCCACTGGGTGCACAGCTGCTCGTCGACGAGCCCAGAAGACAAAAGAATGGCCGATGACCCAGCAGCGGCATGAAAATGGAAGCGCTTCTACAAAATAAAGAACACATGATTAGCCTGCCCCCCCCCACCGCCCCTAAAGGTGCACATATCTGCGGAAGGCACCCGACTTCCATCTACCGATCCGTTGAATGTCTCCGTCGGGTAAACCCACCGCCGCGGCAGTAGTCGCGGCCCCAATGCGAAAGGAATGCGGGGCGAACAACCGAGGATCCTCCCCAATATGGCTCAGCGATAGCCGTAATACCGCCGTAAACTGAAAACGCGTGAGCACAGTCGTGTCCTCGTGAAGAAATAAATTACCCCCCCCACGCGGCCGCACATGCAAATACGCCCGCAGCAACCCCACCGGACACGTGGCGGACTCTGCCACCGCGCGCAAGCTCACCCATGTACCTCTCCCTAGCTGATCCGTTTTGGAGCGAGCCAGGTACAGACTGACCCCGCCCCCAGTCCACTTCACGTGGTGCACCTGCAAGCCCCCCCACCCGCCGCTCGACTCGACTCCGCAATCAATTCCCCAATGCGAAAGGCCCCGAAAAAGGCCAACGCAAACACCGCCCGAAAAAGAACGCATTCGTATCCGGACGACACTACCCCTGGCAAAGCTGAGCACAGCCGCTGTAGCAGCTCATGTGTTATGGGCCGCCGCCCATCCCGAGGTGCCGGAAGGGAGCGCTCCCAGCCCTGCATAGCCTCCTCGGTAGAAAGCCCCCGCCAGCAGTCCCCCACCCGACCGCAATAGCGAATAAGGAGTACCCAGCCAAGTGCCTACTCACCGAGGATCGGGACAATCCCGCCGCCTTCGCACACAACACATACTGAACCACCATACACTCGGGAGGCGGACCCCACCACCATCCCCTCTCTTCCAGAAACGCCACCACACTGTCGCAACCCCGCTGGTAGGCCATCCACGTAGACGCTGACACCGAAGTCCGCAGGAGCTCAATCATGTCCGAGGCCAAACCGCCATAACTCTGCGGGGACCGCCATCCCCGCCTCTTCGGCCTCTGGTGCCAGCTTCCGGAACAGCTCCCACTTAAAATGAGAAAGAGCATCAGCGACTAAGTTAGTGTTGCCCGGTATATGTCCTAGCCCGGACCACGACATTCAAACGCAAGCAAGCCAACACAATCTGACGCATCAAGTCTGCTACCCGCGGACAGCGCGGAGTGTAGTTGTTTATCACGCTGGACCACCGCCTCGTTGTCGCACCACCACACCACGCGCCGATTGCGAATCCGATCCGGCCACAACGCCAACACCACCAGGAACGGGAACAATTCCAAAAAGGTTACATTAGCCGTCAGGCCTGCAGCTATCCAGGACGCGGGCCAAGCTTCCGCACACCAGGAACCCCCGAAGTAAACCCCCAGCCCCCCCCCCCCCGCCGGCCGCATCCGTAAACAAGCGTAAATCCTGACTAGAGATCTCCCGTTCCCGGAGCACTGTAACCCCGTTGAAATCACGCAGAAACTCCCCCCAAATGGCCAAGTCAGCCCGAATGCTCCGCGACACCCGGAGTCGATGATGCGGCTGAACCACCCCCGCCGTTGCAGCGGCAAGCCGCCGCAGAAAAACGCGACCCATCGGAATCACTCTGCAAGCAAAGTTCAGAGAACCGATCAGCGCCTGCATCTCTCGTAAGGTGATCCGCCAGGAACCTAATACGTTCGCCACCAGGACGCGAAGTCTATCTATCTTTTGCGACGGCAAACGTGCCACCATCGCCACCGAATCCAGCTCAATGCCCAAGAACGTAAGACGCGTCGCCGGGCCTTCCGTTTTCCCCACCGCCAGCGGCACTCCCCACTCCCGCGTCATTTGTGTGAAACCGTCGAGCAAAGCTTGGCACTGCCCGGTCCCCGCCCTCCCTACGACCAAGAAATCATCCAAGTAATGTACCACTTGATCACACACCCCACCCTATCAACTAAGGCCCAATGCAAAAAGGTGCTAAACCGCTCAAAGTATGCACATGAAATGGAACACCCCATAGGCATGCACCGGTTGAAGTAAAAGCCACCCTCGAAACAAAACCCAAGCAAATGGAATGCCTAAGGATGGACCGGCAACAACCGGAAAGCCGACTCAATATCCGTCTTGGCCATCAAGCAGCCCCACCCACAACCTCTCACCAACCCCACGGCCGCATCGAAAGATGCATAACGGACCGTACACACCTCCTTGGGAATCCGATCATTAACAGAGGCCCCGCTAGGGAAGGACAGGTTATGAATCAGCCGATATTTGCCACGCTCTTTCTTCGGAATAACACCCAACGGAGAAACCACAAAATTCGCCAAGGGCGGCTCCATGAAGGGGCCCACCACCCTCCCCAGCCCCAATTCCACGGCTAATTTGTCCCGCACAATGTTGTCGAACCGCCGAACGGAAGGCGCATTCCGCCCTGCGCGCACTGCGACCGAACCGGAAACGGGAATCTTAAACCCCTCTCGAAACCCCTCCTCCAACAGCACTCCATCGGCCTTCTTGGGGTACCGTCACAACCATCCCCGCAAGGCGTCGAGCCGTATCGGGGTCGGTGCCACCCCTCCCCCGGTGCTACTGCTTAGCGGGGGGCAGGCCGGTTCCGAGCGGCCCCTTCCTAACACATTTGAGGGCGGAATGCCCTCCATTACAGACGGAACAGGCATGTCGGAATTTACAATCCGAGAAAGGGCAGGAGGATTTGTTAAAGCGCCAACACATGTCCCCCCCCGCTCCCTCCTCCGGCCCCTTTCTGCCCTGCTGCGGGCTCGCCGGCCCGAAAGGGCCGGAGGGACCCCGACATCGCACCAACCCCGCCCTTCACCCCTACCGCCGCCCCGCCGGCCGGCCTAGCCGCCATTTGCGTGAGCCACAGATTAATATCCTGGGTGGCCCATGGCAGCGGCCGGTTCTCTGCCATCTTGTCCCGAAACTTCGCGTCATAGTTGAGCCACGCCCACCCATCATGCGACTGAGAAGATTCCAAAAATGGCGTCTGCGTATGCCAACAACATCCCGTACTGCGAAGGATGCGCATGTCCCCACACACTGGCCAGCCGCAAGAATGCCCTAGTCCAGTTAGTGACATTACGGGCCACTCTCCGTACGCGACCCGCTTTCTCGTCAGCCTTCCGTTTCCGCCGACTGTCCCCCGAACGCTTCCTACCCTCCAACAACCGAAAGATATCTATATAACGCCGCTCCTGAATTTTACGCCGCAAGCGCCTCGGAACGCCTTCCCACAAGTCGGAGAAAAACGCTACGGAAGGTGCAGCCCCAGAGGCCCACGCTGCCCCCGTCCTGCCCCTATCATCGACACCTTTGCTACCGGCAGACCACGACGACGACGTGGACGATGAGGACGAGGAGGAGCCGGATCCTGACATCCGACGCCGACGGCAGTGATGCCGCCGCTTTTTTCCTGAGCCCCCCCCCCTCTTGCCCCCTCTAGACTCACCTGCCGCCGCCGCCCTCATTTCGGAAACCGCAGCGACCTCGGGGCACCCCATTGCAGCCGCATTCTGGGCCCCCACGACACTCCCAGAAGCTTCGGCCTGCTCCGGCGGACCCGTTCGGCCCGAGTTGCCGGTGTTCGACCCTCCCGGAGGCACCTGTGGAGAGAAAAAAGGAAAAGGCCCCGCGGGACCCCCCGCAGCCCAAGGCTGCTGCCAAGCCCCCAACCAATCCATCCTCGAGGAACCCTGCCCCCCACTCTGCCATTGCTCCCAAGAAGGAGCACACCCTCCACCCATGAACCCAGGACTCCCCGCAGGGCCCCTCCACCCCCACCAATCACACCCGCTTGGCCCCCCTCCTGACCCAGCCCCCCTATCCCAGGACCCCACCCCCTGCCTGAGCTGCCCGAAGGCGCCCTGAAAGCGCCGGGGCCCGCCGCCTCTCCGACAGGCAAGCCTACAGCCGGGCTAAGACCGAGCTGCCCCCTTAAACTGCTTTCGCCGGAGGCCTCAACGCTGGGGGCCTCCCCACCGGGGGCTCGAACGCCGCCGGGGACCTCGATGCCAGGACCATTCCCCCCGCTGCCCCGTCGCAACCTGGCACCCCCCCACGACCTACTGCCCCCCCTAGTACCGTTCCCATGGTTGGGCGCCCTCCCCCTCGCCGCTCCATGCCCCCCCCACCAGCCGGCCCACCTCGCTGCCTACCCCCCCGCCCCCCATGCCCCCTGCCAGCCTGCACCACACCCGCACCAGGGCTGACCTGCTCGCCCCCCCGGACACCCGTCCTCCCCGCTCGCCCCACACCCTTGCCCCTGCCCTTGGAGGCCCCCCCCGGTTCCCTCGGGGTCTGCCTGCCAGACTTCCCCATAGCACGTGGCCTGCGAAGGACTTACCCAAGCACTGCTGAGAATTGAATGCTGGTCTCTGAGGTATCAAGCCAGCACTCTAACCACTAGACAACTCCTCCACTCCCTGCCCAGCACCAATTCACACCGGCTGCCGGGGTCCCTAACAGGAGGGCAGATGGTACACTGCCTCGAGTGGGTATTTTTTTTTTTTGTTTGTTTTCGTGTCCCAGCACCATCAGAGCCCCCGGCACCTATCCCGCTGAAATCAATAAGCCCCCCGATAGGCACTGCCCTTAGGCCTAAAGCCCTCCTGACCTGGACTCCCGCAGCGCACCTACTTACGTCTGGCCCACACGGCTCCCTCGAGGGAAAGGCCGTGTGAGCCGCCATGCCGACCCAAAACCCCCCAGCCGCATGCCTGCCATCTTCCCATTGGCTCCCGCGCCCATCACTGGTCCGCGGGAGCCAATGACCCGCTGCCGCCGCCAGAGCCCGCCCCCGCGAACCCTTGCGGCCGCCAACTGCGAGAGCGGGCGAACCGCCGCCCCCCCCCCAGTTAGCGCCGGCCGCGCGCACTGTGGAGGCTCCGCGGCCCTGCCATACTCGAGGGCATTTGGGCTACTTTACTCTTTTTTGGAACCTCACTGCTTTTGGTAGTATCCTTCAAGGATACATTCTTCCGAACCATGTGCTCTTGGGTGACTGTCGGCTTTCCCCTATTATCTAGTTTAACAGCTGCTCTATCTCCTTTTTAAAGGTTTAATGCCAGCAGCCTGGTTTCCATCCTAGTTAAGGTGAAGCCCATCCCTTCGGAAGAGCCCCTCCTTTCCCCAGAAATGTTCCCAAGTTCCTAACAAATCCAAAACCCTCATCTCTGCACCATTGTCTCATCCACAGCATTGAGACTCCAGAGCTCTGCCTGCCTTTTGGGTCCTGCGCGTGGAACGGGAAGCATTTCGGGAGAACACTACCCTGGAAGTTCTGGATTTCAACTTCCTACCTAAAAGCCTAAATTTAGCCTCCAGAACCTCCCTACCACATTTTCCTATGTCATTGGTACCGACATGTACCAAGACAGCGGACTCCTCCCCAGCACTATCTAAGAACCTTATATAGGTTACTTGTGCCTGTGAATCTTGTTTCAAGATCAGGTCAGGTTCATAAACTGTTCCTGAAGTTAAACCTTGAAAAAAGGAAAATCTGGATGCTGAAACATTTTCTTACATTAAATGGGACTAAATCTGTATTATTATGGGTCAGTGCAATTAAAACCCTATTCCAGCTACTACAATAGTACAAATCTGAATTTAAAACTGCCTGTTCAGTCTAGGGGCTACTGTGGACTTCAGCTATTCCCTTTGATCATTATATTGGAAAAATAATTTGCTGTTCTTTATTATCTTTGAATGGTTTGTCCAAGCAGTTGTTTTTATGTGCATTGACTATTTAATGCACTACTGTATGTTTAGGCCTACCACAGCAATCTTTACTTTGAATTCATATTATTGTGTTTAACTTTTAAATGTATTCACATTATCTTCCTGGATAAGTGGCAGGAACACGTCATTTGTGTAGAAAGATCCACATCGATGTAAATTAATTATTCCTTCTGCTTCAGAATTTAGGATGGTTTTCAATTAAAAAAAAAGTTTTTTTTATGTACAGGTTCCTGGTAAATTGAATACATTTCACTCTAAACTCTGAATTGAATGTGATTATATTAAGTTTCACAAAATTGTAAAAGCATGGCTTCTTACCACATTTTTTGGAATAGGGCTATTGATATAAATGATTTTGGGTTGATATTTTGCTTTAAATGATTTTGTAGTTTTCCACTTATAGACATATTGTGTATTTTATTATTATTATGATTGCTTTAATTCTGTAATGATTTCAAAAATGATTATTCCTTATTGTAATCACCTCAAGTTTTGCTTAAGTAGAATAGAAATGATTTCTTAAACTAACCTAAACCTTTTAGGCCCCTTCTTCTTAAGGGCACTATAGTGTTGCACCTAATATGCTTATAATGGTCGAAACCATAGCGCGTTAGGTTCAACACCACCACATTTAATGTTGTGGGAGTGAAAGCATGGTTCCCAGTAGTCGGACACAATGTATCCTGTCCTAAACACAGTCCTAAAATTAGTACAGGCACACTTAACTCCACCTGTGGAGGTTGGTAGTAAGGTGTACTCGTGCTAACCAAATACCGTGCAGTTGGCATGTGGAACGCTGACTGCAAAGTGCTAAGCCCACCCGCTATTCAACCCCAATGCATGTCGCACAGTTAGTGCAGAAATCAAGCCATGCTAAATGTTCTGTTCTGGTTCCATGCTAACAGTTAGCGCGGGTCACAGTACAGGTTTTCATGTGCTGTAACCCATGCTGAATGCTTAGCGCCCTTTAGTACAAGGGCCCCTTTGTATTAGTACCTAACCTCTACTTTTAGTAATACTTCTTATTTATTTATTTCAAGTACTTTTTAATTTCCTTCAAGGGCTATAGTGTGCATGTGAGCCCTGTGAGTCTAAATCACTGATGTGAACGAAGCATGGGTAAATGTTTTTGGCTTTTTCCCCTTAGTCTGAGCTGAAATCACAGCAGAATGTATTCAGTATGCTCATTTTCATATCTTTTTGATTTTATAGTGAATTTAAATGTCCAAAAATCGGATTATGTTTTTTGTGCATATGTTGAGACTGATAATATTTTATGCAATTCCGAGCAGGTCTGGTTGAGAAACTTGATTATCAGATGTAATTGTGAGATAAGTAGGATCTTTGAATCATTTTTTTTTCTTTTTTTTTAGTGCCATCAAGTCAGTGTTGACTCCTGATGACCCAGCTGCCTCTGGGTTTTCTTGACACCATATCACTAAAAGTAGATTGCCAGCCTTTTCTTCCGAAGCAGTGGAGGGTAAAGTGACTTGCCCAAGGTCACAAGGACTGTCAGTGGGAATTGAAACCTTGATTGTCACTGGACTAGGCAGTTGCTCTAATCACTAGGCTACTCCTCCATAACATCAGTTCTTTTCTTACATGGATGCAAATATTTTTGTCACACCTGAATATACTTGGGTCAATAATTTTTGTAAGCTCCAAATATGGTAGAATCGAGTCCTAAGATACTCTACTCCCATGCTCACAGGATGTGCAAGGAACTCCACTCTATGCTTGGGTTTATATCTGGAGGAAATAAAGGCTGACTATGACGTTTTAAAAAGTTCACAAGTCAGTTTGCTTATACGATTTTCAAAAATATGCATTTTTGCAGACTTTATGCACTTTCCCCCCTACGTTTGCTTGAAACATAAATCTGGTATTATAAGCCTTACCATACCAGTTAGAGAAAGGAGAGGGGGAGATAGCGAGCTGAAACAACAGCATTCATCCCTTACTTTTTAATAAAACATGAATTAGCTGCCAATGCACATTAAATTCAGTTCCCTGATGACAGAAAATCAAAAAGTTATCCATTCTTTCTAAAGACATGCCCCTGATTGATCTACAGAATCAGAGAGCAAGGAAGAGAGAGAGAGTATATACACACTAAAACATCTCTTTAATTTCTTAATTTCATATCTGGACACATAAAGATTTCTCATTAAGCCAGTCAATGAAGCCTGGAAATACAATTTTCGTGCAAACTGTCGCTATCATAACTTACATGAAACTTCAGATGGTACGCTGTAAGCAATGTGATTAAAACCATTCATCCTTGCTGTCAAACTCTGACTCCAGTTATTAAACAGTGGGGCTCTGTTGGACTTTGCAGCTGACAACTCCATTTTGGAAGGGACCTGCATAGAGAAACCAAGAAGACATACACAGAGTTTCAAAACATCTCTGGCCATTTCTTGACAAGCAGCTGGCATTCTCTATTAAGGGGCAATGGCATTTCTAACCTTGCTTTTAATGTTACATTATTTTAAATTTGAGTGTGTGAATTATATTTTAATTTATTTATATTTATTTTTGCATTATTGTTGTCACTAGTGGCATGCTATTGTTGGTATTCTGTTTATGTGTTTGCTGTTATTATCTTTAGTTATGTGCAGTTGTTTATATATTTGTAATTTGTGCTAAATTATTTGTTTATACTTTGTTTCTGTTTTACTTATGTGGGGGTAATTGTATAACAAGAAACGTGTCAAAGTTGAGAAGAGGTGTCTAGTTTAAGCCTATTTTTTAAAGGCAACATAGATGACTTTGTGCCTTTAAAAAATAGACTACTGTAGAGAGGAGGAAGAATCCAAGATGGTGGCTACAATGTCAAAGAGGAAAAAGAAAGTGGAAAAGAAACACCTTAAGGCCCACCGTTCCACCACTGTATATCCTTGAGCTCTAACCCAGGGTCCAATAGACTCTTATAGAACTTACACAGAGCAGCAGCCGGAGCCAGATCACTTGATATCTTCATCTGACTGTGAGCCATCTTCAACCTCTAAGTTGCAGGCTGTTCCTGCAATGCTGAGTTTTGAGGCCTCCCGGAGAGCCTTGCAGCAGTGATGCTGCAGACTGCATTAGCTGAGGCTACTAGTGCTTGTACTGCTTCCCAGCAGTAAATACTAGAGTATCTTGGGAGTATGCCGATTTGGCTGCAAGAGGTGCAAGAAAGTGTTGCCGGAATCACTCCTCAGATTGAGAACCCACAGTACATAGATGATTCATGATTCCAACTTCAGGTTTGAATTTTGGAGCTTCTCATGAATTTGTATTTTCTCTTTCCCCTCCTGAGGTATTTTCTTTGGAGACAATTTGGGGAAGCAATCTTCCAGATGGGTACAGCTTTAGTTTCTCAGATGCAGATTTTATCAGCTTAAAAATTCAGCAAAAGAGCAATAAGATAAAAGAGAATTGTGAGGCTGTTTGTACTTTAAAAACTGTCACTCAAGACCTGGATTTAAAGCTTAAAGAACGGAAGGGTTAAATGATGCCATAATGGATAATATTGCTCTTAAATCTAAGATGGGAAAATTTGGAGAATTCTGGTCATCCATTAGATTTAAGACTAATTAATTTTCCTAGATCTTCTGTAATTTCCCCAAAGGTCATGTTTAGTTAGTATATGCTTGAAATCCTAAGTATTTCTGAAGATTCATTACCTCAGTTTGACTTGCGTATATTATTTGTCTATAGGCAGGGTCGGTGCAAGGAAATAACGTGCCCTAAAGTGAATCTCATCCCTTGTGTGTCCCCCTCCACCTCTCTAGCTTCCATTGCTTCCACCACTGCCACTATTGGCCTCAAACAGTTCTGTGGTGATTACCTTAACACTAGAAGCCCCAAAAGGAATTTTACCTAGAACCACCAAAATGCGTTAATTGACGCATTATCACGACAACTGCGTTTAGCATGAAATGCAGATGTGAATTAATGTGAAGTTACTTATTTGTTAAATACGTGCAGTATGTGATGTCATTACATGATATCATTGTGTGTTTATTGTTTGTAATGTCGGAGTAAAACTGTAAACAGTGATTGAGATGCGCCACTAGTGGGAACATGAATTTATACCTAGAAGCCCCAAAGTACGTCAATTGATGCATCCAAGACAATGAGTGCATCAATTGACGTACTTTGGGGCTTCTAGGTATAAATTCATTTTCCCACTAGGTGGTGCATCTGTCATTAATTTTCGATGCACATATTTGAACATCTTGACCTTGCTAACAAAGTCATGGAACATGACTGACATGGTTCTAGCAGTGGCTCTGGTATACAACTTCGAAGATGCATTTGCGTTAATTGACACACTTTGGGGCTTCAGTGTTAAAACTTTGACAGCGTCGGTCTGTTTGCTTCTGCCCCCACCGATGCCAAATTCTTTTGCAATGAGGACGTCAATAAATAGTCAGAATGGGACATAAAGAATTCTAACAAGCTGTTGCCAACAGGAGTAAAACACTCTATTTGTTGCCTGTTACATAGGTGTTAGAATGCTGTTTTTCTGTTGGGGGCCAAGCTTCGCCCCTAGGGCTGACTATCCACGTGTGGCTGTGATCGCCAGCCTTCTCATACTGTCTGCCCGCGGGGATACAATCTCCCATGGGCACAAAGGAGGTGAAGACCAGTGATCACAGTACCCCTTTGCCCACGGGGGATGGGATCCCTGTGGGCAGCATGCTGCCTGCCGGGCCATGGCCTTCCCCTACTTCTGCTCGCAGGAGATCGGATACCACAGACAGAAATAGGAGAAAGCTGTGATCGCAGCAGCAATAGTTTGGTGGGGCCTGGCTCCATGTGGCCCACCACTTTCCAACACGTCTGACCTGTTAAGCAGTTAGTTTTTAGGTATATTGACTAATCTTGAAAGGATTGAGGGCTGATCTAAGATACTTTATGCCATCTTCAGTCTCGCAGATGTTGTGCCCTTCAGGAAGTTTCATGCTGTTGGTTTCCCCAGTTTGTGCAATGTGTTGGTTGCTATGCAGAAAACTGCTTGGTTAGTTACCAGGTTTGAAGTGTAGAATAAGCTACCTGTTTCTATTAGGACTAAGAAGGTTTGCCCTAAATTACAGAAATCTTATAACCATTCTATTTGCCAGTGTCTTTGATGGGGGTAGGTACCTGAATAGGCTGAGAGTGCTGCTATAGTTTGCCAGGTTTTTCCTGTTTGGGATTTTTTTTTTGATAGCTTTATTGTCTGTTTTACACATGATCATAAGTATATTTTTTCTAGTTTACGTTGATCAGCATTTTTCTAATACAGTGGAGGAGTAGACTAAAGGTTAGAGCAATGGGTTAGACCTTGGGCAAGTCGCTTAGTCCTCCATGCCTTAGGTACAAACTTAGGGCCCAATATTCAGTGGCAGTTGGTAACGTGGATAGCCATCGGTGCTGAACCTTTAAACCCCGATGTTCAGTGTCGGGGTCATATCTGGCCCTGGCAGTGAATATCTGTGTTCGCCACGCAGGCATATCGTAACCAAGCAGTAGCAATATTGAGCTGCTGCCTGGTTAGCGATATGTGGTGAAAGTTAGGCCAGGTTTTCCCAGTTAGTGATCACTGCTGCCTGTGGTCCGCCCCAGAAGGCCCCGGCACATCCCGATACTAAGTAGGGTTGCCAACTGGCCGGTTTTCAGCCGGCCTGGCCGGTTTTTCCATGGCCAGGCCGGCTGCCGGCGCAGAGGCAAAACCGGCCCTTGAAAAGCCGGTTTTTTGCTCTGGCCGCAAGATCGGAGGAGCAGCGGCCAGAGGAAAAAAAACGGCTTTTCTCCCAACCCGGAGGGCTTCAGAGGGAGCCGGGGAAGCCCGCGCGATACCCCGGCTCCCTATGTACAGCCGCCAGCGTGAAGAGCCTTTTCCTTCACGCTGACGGCTGTTCCTGTGAAGCCGCGATTGGTGGGAAAGGTTAAAGGCAATGCCCTTTAACCTTTCCCAGCATTCGCGGCTTCACAGGAAACAGCCGCCAGCGTGAAGGAAAAGGCTCTTCACGCTGGCAGCTGTTCAGAGGGAGCCGGGGCCTCACGCGGGCTTCCCCAGCTCCCTCTAAAGGCTCAGACAGCCGCGGATTTGGGGAGGGGGGTGAGGGGGGAGGCCAAGGACTGCCTGGGCTGTGATGGGGGGAGGGGGCCTGGACTGGAAAAGGGCTAGGAGGGGGAATTTGACTGGAAATGGGTTGTGATGGGGGGGGGGACCTGGACCGGAAAAGGGCTATGGGGGGGGGGGGACGTGGACAGGAAATGAATGGGCAGTGATGGGAGGGGACTGGACTGTAAAAGGGCTATGGGGGGGGGGACATGGACTGGAAAAGGGATTTGATGGGGACGGGGACCTGGACTGGAAAAGGGCTATGGGGGGGGGGCGGGGGGAACTTGGACTGGAAAAGGGCTATGGGGGGGGGAACTTGGACATGAAAAGGGCGATGGGGGAGGGAGGGGGAACATGGACTGGAAATAGGCTGTGATTAGGGGGACATGGGCTGGAAATGGGTTGTGAAGGGGGGGACGGACCTGGGACTGGAAAAGGGCTATGGGGGGCATTGGACTGGAAAGAAGTGGGCTGTGATGGGGAGGGGGACCTGGACTGTAAAAGGGCTATGTGGGGGGGGGGACATGGACTGGAAATGGGTTTTGATGGGGAGGGGGACCTGGACTGGAAAAGGGCTATGGGGGGGGGGGGACATGGACTGGAAATGGGTTTTGATGGGGAGGGGGACCTGGACTGGAAAAAAATGGGCTATGGGGGAGGGAGGGGGAACTTGGACTGGAAATAGGCTGTGATTAGGGGGGCTAGGACTGCAAATGGACTGTGATGGTGGGGGGGGTAGGACTGCAAATGGGCTGTGATGGTGCGGGGGGACTCGGACTGCAAATGGGATGTGATGGGGGGTCTAGGACTGGAAATAGGCTGTGATGAGGGGGGACTTGGACTGGAAAAATGGGCTGTGATGGGGGGGGGCCAGGACTGGAAATGGTCTGTGATGTGAGGGCTAGCACTGGAAATGGGCTGATGAAGAGCTGGAATAGGACTGGAAATGGGCTGATGTGGGGCATGGGAGAATGGGATTAGAAGGGAGTGGATGCTGGGGGGTCTAGAAACTATAAGGGAAACTGATTTTGGGGGAGGACTAGAATAGTTGGGGGAATGAGAATGTAGGGGGTAAAAAATCTTTTGTGTGGAAGAAAAGTCTATGATGGGCTGGGTATTGGGAGAGTGAGGGGATTGAGAATGGAAGGGTGAAATTTAAATGGATGATAAAGGAATAAGGAAAGAATTGGGGGAAGGGAAAGAGCAAAAGGGAAACAATCAGTATGTTAAAGCAGAAATAGAGAGAGAATGGAAAACATCTAAAAGAGAAGAAAGGACAAATGGATAGCTCGCAGAAGACACGAAGAAACCAGAAGAAAGTGACTGGAGCCAATTGCAACTGAAAATAAAATGCCCAAACAGAAGGTAGAAAAATACTTTTTATTTGAATTTATTAGCTGGAATATGTTTGGTCTGGGAAGTGTGTATGATAACATCTTTGCGTTTTGTTTAGTGCAAGAGGAAATTACTTTATAGTTTTATTCTCCTGTGTTGTAAATTTCTTTTTTGTATTTGGGGGTTCCCTTTTTAATTATTATCTGACAAAGGAATTTAGCCTACACATATCCTCGGTATTTTTTGTGGGGGGGGCTGGCGGGGGGGCCGGGGTGGGACTAGGGGCGGAGAATGGGTGGAGCATGGCGAGCCACAGGTGTCGGGTTTTTCTCGGTGAAAAAGTTGGTAACCCTAATACTAAGTGGTTAGCATCAAGGCGTGTAGAGCTGGCAGCTAGGGATATTCATGCAGTATTAACCATGTTAGTGCTGCAGGATATCTGTTTAACATGGTTAGCAGCTTTGAATATTGTGTCCTTAGATTATAAGCCCTCTATGGACAGGAAAATGACTCCTTTTCCTGAATGGGAGTCTGAGAAAAGTGTGATCCAAAGCCGATTCCCTACAATTGGTGGAATAAAAAATAAAGCATGTTTTATATGTGGAAAGTGCATTATAAACTATATTGTGTGTCGCTATAATGGGCAAGTAAAAATAAATGATATGGCATGAAATATGCAAGATCATATAACTTGTACTACTGAACTAGTGATATCGGTGGCTTGAGTATACAGATGTATGCGGTATGTTGCACATTTACAGTCTGAGCAGTAAGGGGGAAATTTTATAATGGGTGCATAAACTTCCACGTGTTTATGTAACCCCTGCAGTGGTGGTTCACATATATGTGCTGAGGTTCCTTTAAGAGCCTGGAAGATGCCCTCTTCAATCACTTGGAGTCATCTTCTGAGAATTTAGCCAGTTGGAGAAAAACCTTTTGAGGAGACTGCAAGGTGTAATCCTTCTCAAAGCTAGATTCATTTTAAAATATAAAAAATCCTAAAGGTGGCCAGAGGAAGTTTTCCAGTGAGCCTCTTACTGACAGGACAGCAGGATCAAATACCGAGGAGGAAGCTGTCACTCATCTTCCATGTGGAGTGTCAGCTTTGCAGAGAAGCCATTGCGCTGGACACAATAGGACAAAGACGGCAGAAAAGTTATCTCCTACACCGAACCAAATTGTTTTTTTTTTCTTTTAAGACACTAAAGAGGACTAAGCCTTAGGGGGATGTTTACTAAATCGCGTTAGTGCAGTTCGCGTTAGTATTCGCGTTAAGAAGACAAACCCCCAAATAAGGAGATGGGCGGGACAACAGAAGATCTAACGCGCGTAACATAGCTCACGCGCGATACCTGGCGCGTTAGAGGAAGTCGCCGCGCGTTACTGCGCATGAAGCATAAGAAGCCACGCAGACATACCTGACCCAGACAGAGCTGTAGCACAATGGTTACTGCAGTGACCACTGATACGGGCAGCATGGGTTCGAGTCCCCAGATGCAGAAGGCTGGCTGATGCAACATCCCGAACATGATACAGTGAGGGAGGGGGCATATATTTTTATACGTCTCGGAGGGGTGCAAGCAAACACACCCACACATCAGATAGTGAGTGAGGGGGCATGTATATGTTGCTGATAGTCTGTAGGGGTGCTAGCAAACACACCCACACATCATATAGTGAGTGAGGGGCCATGAACATTGTTTGTATGTGCTGTAAGGTTGCTAGCACACACACCCACACAGTGGTTGTATCCAAAGTTGCTGCAGAACGCACCCCATAACGCACAACAGAGGCCCACACTAGAAAGTAGAGTGTCCACTGAGGCACAACAAGATGTCCCCCATTGAGCAGTCCATAAGGGAACCGTAAGGTAGCCAGATAAGGTGACACATGGTGCACCCAATGACGCTCAGTACAGTAATATGACACATCAGAGGCTGTCGCCGGTAGCAGTCCTGCGTGTTGTAAAACATTATAATGCGGCAGACACCCCTATAAAAGGAGTCCATTGTGGGTCACAACCCATGGCTACGGGCTCCACAGGCAATGAGTGACCCACTGGCCTGCAGCCCCATAGCCGGTAACCACCCCCTGGCTGTCCACTGAAGTGCGGCAGGACACCACCGAACTGTCCGCTGTAGTGTCCCGGATCCGTAACAATGCAGGGAGTCCCATGGTGCACACTGCACATGCAGACCAGCAGTCCACAGATGAAACACAAGAAGGGCTACATACCCACATAGCCCCCTGGTATGGTATGGTGAAAGGACTGTGTGTGTCACTGGACATAGTAGCAAACAGAGAGTATCCCAACAGGGTGCCCCAGAAGAAGCTAGAAAATGTGTCAGTGAAGGCAGACAGATCATAAGCACAATGGGTTAAAAAGCGGCCTGGTGGAGCAAGGTCTGTGAGTTCAATCCCCCCTGTGTTGTCCAAAGACCAAGGCTGCCTGCAACAGTACCCTCCGCAAACAGTAGGCACACCTATGATGAAACAGTCAGACCCCTGTCTAAACCAATGAGAACCCCAATGTTTGGGTGTACACAAAGAACATGAGAGGGAGGAATATATGCCCACCACCCCTTGCTGGGAGTGTCCGTGTAATCCCGAGAGGTGCAGCCCCAAAGGTAGAAAACAGTGGGAATCTGCAGCCAGAACCGGGTGCTTGAAATGTACAAAGGTGAAGATATACACAACCCATATAATAAAGGAAATACCACGTCAGACTGTACCAGAAACAATGCAGGGGACAACACAATTTGCCTTGCCATTGGAATGCAGCATTCAAACAGCACCAGGACATGCTATGTGGGACACAACTATGGGCCGTGTACCAAGTGGTTGTGTTCCCTGCAAGGCTGGCATATCTGTGGATGGGTGTGCGGCCATGACTCCCACACCACACCAGTAATATCATAGGGAGGTCTGGTTTGTATGTCCCACAAGTTGTGCTGGCAAACACCCACCCACAGGGATGTACCTGGAAGGTGTCACATAGGATAACCCCATGAAAGCCACACCAGAGAACTAAGGGCTACTGTGCACTGTCTCCACAGCACCCGACAGGGCTTACACAAAGCACCCCATAGGGGCATGTGACAGGGCCCATGAGGAGTCACTGTGCGGATCTGCAGTGTGCGGGCGCTGCTGTTGTTAGCACCAATGTAAAGCAAGATAGGAATACGCCCCCCAAGGTGCTCACAATGACCCACTGTGTGTTCAAACCCATGACCCAGGGCCCCACCCCACAAGCATGGAAGCAACCCCATGCCCATATTGCCAGTGCACATAACAAAGTCACAATAATGAGGTGGGCAGCCCTTGGAGCAGAACTGCCAGATGACCCAAGCCCCCGAAACAAACCCACAGAAGACGCACCATGTACATGCAAGGGATGCCTGACTAAGAAACAAAGCCAAGGTCTCAGCAAACAAGGGCATATGGCAAACACAATCAAGACCAAGGTCATGATCCATTACCAAATATAGAAGGCCCAATAACATCACAGACCGCTTTGCAACATGGAAAGTAACTGGCAAAAGCAAAAGCAGGGAGAAACCCACTATGGTGATTGTGCGCAGGAAAATGAAGATGTCCGTAACACCTGAAACCAAATCCCCTGACTGTGGACCGAGGGGCGCCATGTCGTCAACCCAAGGTGCCTGCTGGGCTGCTAGGATATGGGAGTATGCAACAGTACCCATGGTGCACTGCAGATGCCCAGCAGCAGTCCAGAGATGGACCATAGGAGGGGGTAGGCGCCCCCACAGCGCCTGGGCCGGTAGGGTGATAAGAATATGTGCGCCACTGACATTGATCACCAAACGTCAGTAGGCCATCAGTGTGGCCAAGAACAAGCAGGAAAGGTGTAACAGCACAGTGTGAAGACAGGTATGCAAACTGAACCCAAATTTGCGGCTAAGCGGTATAGGAGAGTGCTGACAGACCTGTGGCCCATTGAACAATATGGCATGGTGCATCACTAATGGTATGTTTGCAAAGGTCAGTGTGCCCTAGAGGCCACAAGGTGTGCCTGGAGGGTCGGCAGGACCTGTGTGGAACAGAGATAGATGTAGCACAAACACCACCTAGAGCCCACAGTAACGGCAATGAACAGGTGACTGTTGGAGGGCAAGCATGGAGTTCACGGGACCCTCCCACATGACAGCAGCACACGTGTATGGCAGCAGCACAGGACAAACATGCTGGGAGCAACAGCATCACAGCAAAGGTTCCTGGCACCCTGGTGTACTGGAAAGAAGGTGTGTGGCAGCTGAGGGGAATAGTTGCCCCCCAGTGGAGGGTGAGGTCGCACGAGAGGTGAGCAGGACACGCCAAGAAGGCAACAGGACAAACAAGCAAAAGGAGATGCTCAGTAGACAATGGCAGCAGGGTAGGGTACGGGGCATGAGTCCACAGCAGCATACATGACACCTCACCACACCATGATGCAAATACATGGACCAAAGGACGGGACAGCTAATGTGACAACCGCTAATATGACCAGACAGGTAGCAGATGCCCGGAGACCACTGTTACAGCGACAATAAGCATCAGCGTGGGAAAGGCCGAGGAAAAGAGGAACAGAAAGAGCACAAGCTCTGACCACTCTGATGGAAAGCACTGCAGAACATAGATGACCTAAAATAAAACACAGAGGCACACAGAAATGGATGCAGACAGGACCACATCATGCCACCAGGCAAAGACCCCCGCCGCGTGCCAGGTGATAGAACCACCGAGCGTAGGCAAACTGCAGTACACATGGGGAGGAGGGGTCCACAGCCCACCACCCAGTCGACAGGTGGGATGGAACACACAAATTAAGAGGCACACACCCACACCCACACCCACAGCAGGAGATATAATGTACTGTAAACAACATGCAAGTGATCAGGGAAGTGACACATGAGGGGTGTAATTGGATAGCCCAATGGAGGCCCCATTTGGATCGGCTGTGGAAAGGGCCACAGGACCAAAAGAGGGACATGCCCAGCACCAACCAGACCAACAGTGTTGCCTGTGTCCTGTGTGAAAAGAAGCAGATATCAGGTAAGGGACGGACACACACCCCATGACACCTGCAGGACAGAAAGGAGACACACACATAAAAACCAGCCACACCACAGAATGAATAGATAGCAACACATGATGTGTCCACAACACTGAGCACACTGCACATGCACCACACGACGTAGATTACAGTGAAGACTAAGGCACCATACCAATATCATCAAGAAACTGCACATGAGAAGCATACACATCAGGGGACAAGATCATGTGCAGCAGCTGTTGCATAACCAGAGAACAAATAACGACATTCTGAGAGCAATAGGCAAAAAGCAGAAAAAGCAGGCGGTGTATGTCACAGAGTATGGAAGTTTAGGGCCACCTTAAAGGTAATCCATTGTCCTGGATGTGAATTTTACTGTCAGAAATGTTCCCACAAATCGTCTGTAGGCTGTGTGCTCGTATAATATCAGCTCAGTGCAGCTTTGGATGGATGGTGACATGTCTGTGCTAAACATAATGACAGGCAGAGTCATAACAATTTTTTATGTTGACTACACGTCAGAATATCGATGTACACCACATTGAGTTAAATCAAATTAACTGAACACAGACGATTAATAAATGAAGCAGGAAATGTCTAGTAATTACAACCCTGACTATAAAGGTGTAAGATGTCTGTGTCGCTCCCTAGTGGAATCAGAGCTGCAAAGTATGTGCGCTCCCCTGGCGAGGTGTGTGCGCAGGACACATGCGCACAGCTCAGAGGGAACAGTGATTGTCAGCCAAAAGCACACAGAGACACAATAGCGGGTCCAGAGCCCGATGGATGGCGGACAGCACGACGTCTGCATGGGTAGCTGAGAGAGCAACATGTCCATGGTGGCAGTGTGTCCTGCGGAAACACCATGTTGATGTACATTGCATCACCATCGGAACTGTGACCCATCTGAGGAACATATTTGACACCTGTGCACAATGGACAGTTGCCCACCAGTGGAAGGTAACAAATGGATGAGGAACATAATCGGAGAGGGCGCAAAATACAGCCCTACAACACACATAGGCAGGGTGGCGCATGAGGAATGGCCAGGTGGAAAGGTCACTAACACTCATGAACATACACAGTGTGATAAAGTACACATGCAGAAAGCCAAGATGTCCTGCCCCCCAAAAATGAACGTCAAATGGAGACACACAGCACCGCACATGCATGAGTGGCACATATCTGCCAAATGACCCATTGCCAGTGGCTGATCAACTAGCAAACCAGTATACACTGACCTGTGCAAGAGTACACCACAGACACCGCTCAAGATGTGTGCAAGATAGAACATGCAGAACCCCAATATGTGGAACAAGTAAGGGCCACTCTGTGACCCATGGAGGCGAAGGGGGGAAGGAGCAGTGGTCCAAATAAATGTGCAGCACCATAGGAGCAGTGGAGAGGAAAACAACATAATGTGACCAGACGTGACGAATACATACAATCCCCACTACCCTGCAACTCACCCCAGCCAACATGAAGGCTGCATATATTAACATCCTCCCCCCCCCCCATGCAGCACGGCCACATGCAGCATTACAGGCAGTCCGGGTGGGCCTGGAACACAGATGCTCATCTCTGTGGAGCCAATAACAGGACAGATGATATGGAGGCATCAGATGGCAGTGCTGCACAATCCTCACACCACCTAACCCCTGGCACACCCAGAGACACGTCCCCCGCCCACCCAGAACTTACAGGTGAAGAGCCTCTCGACTAGATGCTGACTGGCTGCCCTGCCTGCACGTGTGTCCCCCTGGCCAGGTGCAGGAGGGCACATCGGATCCGGGCCCAAATCCTCATTAATGTCGACTGGAACATTGTGCCTGAGAGCAATGTTGTGGAGGATGCAACAGGCTATGATGATCTTGTGCCACAGTCAGTGGTTTGTACTGTAAGGCCCCGCCAGTCCTATCCAGACACCTGAAGCGACTTTTGAGGACGCCAAAGATGCGCTCAATCACTGAGCGGACTGGAGGCATGGGCCTCATTGTACCGTAGCTCTGCACCTGTCCGGGGGAGACGCACAGGGGTGAGCAGCCAGGTGCTACACCCATATCCTGCATCACCTGCAGGGAGAAATGGTGCAAATTCACATGCGTGCTGAGACAATATGGAACGACAGACATACCAATTCAGAACTGGACAGCCGAGAGGCCATGCACACACATATGAGGCAAATGATGTGCAACACAGTGGTAGCACAGCAGAGGCTGTTGAGGCCAGTGGGACCACAGACCCATGACATGCTGAGAGTGGCAGTGCGACACCCATGTAACCGTGACACGTGACATGTGCAAGAACTGGTTCAGCAAATACATCTGCGTGAGCTGTGAGGCAAGGTGCTGGACATTGTCAAATAGCAACCGGGGGTGCAGGGTGGCACAGTTTTTAAGTGGGTGGCTGGCACGATCATCTGCATACACAGCACCAGCCACTGGGATACATATCATGGGTGTGGGGGGTGAAGCAAACGGCGGTGGTGAGGTGGACCCCGACATGGTGCCCAGACATGCAGCAGACACGTGTGATAGTCACATGGTCACCAGCACATCTCCTGTCGAGCAAATAAACAGGGCCAGAAAGATTGGTCCACGCACACAGAAATGAGCCCCATGAGGGTGGGCCCAGGCCCCCCCCCCACCAGGCGGCCTTCACCGAAATCCATGAAAAGGATGGGCTAGCCAAGTGACTGACACCAACTGGGAGACATGGGTACAACTGCCACGCGCTATGCCCGTGGTGCGGGTTGTGGAGGCGATGGCCTGGATACATGTGTAGCCCACAGGCATGGGGGGGACACAGCATATTCTGCCCTGTCGCACATGGACACAGTTCATCTGGAAAACGAGGGCCACGGGCACGGAGAAACAGACACCACACTGGCCCTCTGGACACCCATGTGCGAGCAAACCAACACACATCCGAGACAGAGAGATGGCTGTGCGCGAAACATATGTCTAAGACCAGGACCCCAGTGACACGGCATGAGGCTTTGAGCCACACCCAACAGTGCACTCCCAGAAAACTAACGCTGCAATGTCAGTAACAACGGTGGAGAATGCTGACAATGCAGCAGATACCCCCCCCTACAGTGGGCGCATGTCAGATACGCGGAATACCCACCCAGCAGGACGTAGTCACCAAACTGACCAGTCTCAAACTGGTCAAACACTGCCGAGTTCTGCAGGATATAGGAGTCATGGGCCGACCCTGGGATCCGCGGAACCACATTCAGGATACGCATACCTGCATCACAGACAACCTGCACATTGAGGGACATGGAAGTGTTTTCCGGTTCACGGTACACAACCTCACCGGTCGCGTAGGCGGGACAAGGGCAAACATCGTGTGCAATCTATAGCGCCCATCACGTGTGGGGATTCCAGCAAACCTATGGAATGCCAGTGCCAGGGCCGCCCACTGTTGCCCTACCATTGGGAATTGCTATGGTTTAATTCCCAACCCGGCTGGGGTGGGCCATGGCACCGCCAGAGGTACCTGATGGGAGACAGCGGGAGGAAGGTGTGGGCCTACTCATGGCCACCCCACTGCTGCCACCCGAGGATTGGAAACAGCCAGAGGCAAAGAAATGTAGGGCAGCCAGGAGCTTGCGTCAAGTACCGCGGTATCAGGCATGTTTGGGACCGTGCAGCCTTAATGGGGCTCAAGGTCATGTCTGAGGTCCTGGATAGAGCTCCCTAAGGGGCGCCTGGTGTCTCAGAGGTAGAGGGATGGATGTACCTGGCCCTCTCGCAGGGCCTGGAGCAAGACCCTGGGCCTGTAGAGACGCCGAACGGGCGTTGTTGTAACCTCATCACGCCCTATGGCGCCGTTGGCTCAAACAACCCCTCCCTGTGCAGGCCCCCACATCGTTGCAGGCCTGAGTTGCAGTGGCAGTGCACCGATGCCCAGGGCATGCTGGCCCCAGCTAGAACAACATCCCCCTCCTCCTGGCCAAGCAGTTCTGCCAGGCCAACCAATTCCAACACACGGGCACCTACGCCTGCATGTGATTTGTGAGCCATGATGAGACACAGTTAGGACGGGGCTAGCAGGGCTAGAGAATAGTGGTGTGGGTGGGGATAGACACTCACATGATGGCGCACTGGTCACCTGGGAGGAGGACAGAAATGTTCCAGATTTCCAGTACCATCAAACTCTTTACCTGGAAGGAAAAGTGCACTTCCTGCGCGCGTGTTACGTCAGCTGTCCACATAATTCAGCTGATGGGATTCATCCATGTATGCACACGCTGCCTGTAGGTGAGTCCGAGCGTGATGCTGTAGGGTGTGTATAAACTGCGTAGCCACAAAAGTATCAACACACCCAGATTACCAATGCGGGGGGATGACGTAAAATACATGTGCCCATGTGCAGGCGACTGAAGTCGCGGTGGGCGACGCGGCCTTACAAGCGTTGCAACGTCAGAGTGCGGCCGCGTACGTATCATCACGTAGTGGTGCATTAGCCTATGCTTCCACTACGGCACGAGATAAACACTAGGCCCTAAGAAAGGAGCATTCACATCTGCAGCCACCACTATACAAAACAAAACTGCCCCAGAAGGGATGGGTAGGGGGTGATCTGCGATACGGCGGTACTCACCGACACTCACCTGTATGAATGTGCACATCCGCCGCGCGCAGCGGAACGCGAATCGAGGCGCACAGCGCAAACGCGTATCGCGTCTCGCAGTGGAACGCGTATCGAGGCCGGAACGCGTATCGAGGCGCGCAGCGAGGCGCAACAGAACGCGGCACGGCAAACGTGGCCGTGTACCCCATGCCCCATGAGCCACACCCCATGACAGCCTATAAATATGCATGCCACTGTGTGCCGAACCCCCGTGCAGATACCTACTGGACATTATGGATTCATCGACAGACCCAGGACCAGGACTGGCACCCCCATGACCTCCCCCACATCCAGCAGCACCAGCCACATCTCCACAGGAGGCCTTTGCTGGACCATCTGGGATTCAGCAGGCTGCAGGTGTGCATACTGTGGCAGGCCGCCGCCAGGCAAGGATCCCTGTCCCTGATGAAACAAGGCGCAGAGCCATAACGTTTCAGCCAGCAGGAGAATGAGCAACCTGCTGTCCCAACGTACTTGAGCGCTACGACCTCCTTTTTGGGCGCGCATAGTGCCACACTCACCATTGCCATGCGTGCACGGGCGTGGTCAGAGGTCACAGTCCAGCGGTTTCAGCAGCTTGGTTGACCACACCGCGATATAGCAATGCTTAGGAAAAGATACTGTGCCATTCAAGAAGGCAGGTGAGGGCTGAGCTCATACTCTGAGCGACGTGGGGCCCAAGGCACTGGAGGTGGGACCAGCATAGTGGTGGCCAGACATCAGCGAGCTGGAGATCCGCCTGGCTGATAGAGCTCGGGACAATGTATGTCCACGGACTGCCTGCAGCATTGGGCACGTGCCCCCACCCACAAACAGGTAATGGGGAACGCAGACCAAGGTGGGTATGTAGCATGGTCACATGGTGCGATACTAGACAAGGGGGGGGGCAATAAGTGGAATTTCCAGGGCAAGCGGGACAAATGAAACACGGTGTGACCACCCATTCAATTATCAATGATGGGTGGTGGGGGGCCGGTGTATGGGTGGCAGTTGGTGGCAACATGCAGTAAATGTGATACTGTTCCATGGGTGACCGCCACACAACTGACAGCAGAGGCTGACCACATGTTGCATGCGCACACATGGATGGGCTTGTGTAGGGTTGACGTACTGTTAGAGGTTTTCGGCTGACTGCGTTGGTGTGTATGTAGTATAGATTTGCCTCAGAGTTTGTAGGTGCTATGGGTTCCTAATGTTCCAGGTTCCATAATCACTTAGTGGTTGCCCTTAATCGCACAGAATAGTTTGGTAACCGCCCGGCTGCCAAAACATTTGGGCCAGAATACAGGGCCTTAGCAAGAGGAGGTCCAGCACAAAGTATACCCATGTAAGGGGATATCCATGGGGCGCCTTTGTAAGGTGGCCAGTGTGGCCTGGAGAGTTCCTAGACATGGGCCCGACAAGGGGATATCCAAGATCATGGCCTGTAAGGTCTATGTGCACAGGAAAACATACACTAATCCACAAGTTACCAACATGTTATGCTAGGCCTGGGCTCTTCAGAAGACGTAGATAGCTGCACCATAGTTGATGTTTATGGGAGGGGGGCCACGAGGGATTTGTACAAACATTAAAGAAGGTTTACAAAATAGGAAATAATAGGAAATAAGAGGTAGGGGGGAGAGGACACACAGGACGAGTTTTCTGAGGACTGGGCATGTAGAAAAGAACCGGAAGCAGGTTGACATATCTTTATAATAGTATGCAGCGCATATTTTGGGGGTGTTATGCTGCCATGAGGTTCCCAGTTCCCTTAGAACTCGTTCCGCCAATTTCCCACCTTGTATCTGATCATCAGTTATCTATATAAACAGAGACTGTCATTGCAACCTGTACTGATACGTTTGTTCTGATCATTGCAGGTACATAGTCGTATTATTATGTTGCTGTCTCAGTGCCGGTGAAAAACGGGCGCACAGCTGGCGGGACCACTAGGGCCACACGTTTAAGGGGGTGTCCTACGCTCGATACACTGCATCCTCGGTGGACATGCTGGGTGCGGGCAGTTTGTTGGTTATGAGTGGCCCTGGGCTGGGGTGTGCGTCTGCACACAGAGGTGCTGTGGGTTGGCCTCAGGGTGCGGACCACAGGTTTTCACCTGCATGGTGTGTGCACAAACATAGTAGGGTGCTACAACATCCCTGTCTCAGACACACGTGGATCCAGTAACCCCACGTGTGCCTGAAGGGTTCTGTGATTGGGGATGTCAAACAGCAAATAGCACCCGCTAACGTATGTATCCCTGTGGCAACCCAGGTGATCCACGCTGTCATCGCCCATGAGGAGGAGCCACAGGCGGGTTGCAGACGTGGCACCACCAATCCTGTTGTACACTGGTGCTGAGGCATGCAATGTGTTTGTGGAGGGGCCAGGATTGCACCCCTTGGTGATAGGGATCTGGAGGTTTCCAGACATCCCGGATGTGGACGCACCAATCAACACAGAGGGCACTGGGGGATTTGTCCTGCGTATGGGTGTGGTCCACAACCGGAATGAGTCACTCGCTTCTTGTGGTTGAGGTTTTACGCACAGATGCTGGCCAACACTGACGCATCCCACATAGATGCTGAGTGTGAGTGCCCTATTCCTGCCATGGTATATATGTGTGCGCGCGTCGAGCAGGTGCCCGCTGTGTAACACATCTCCATATTGGCTCTATTTTTCTCTCCCCCCGGTCTAACGGCATGCCTTTCGCACGTTTGTCACTGACACGAACGGCGCCAACTGCGAGTGCTGCGGCGCCTACATCGTACCATGACGGCCCGTCGTGGGCGCGGCGTGGTAAGGCCGGGCATTGCCGCAGCATTTTCATAGATGGGGCTGGGGTTCCCCGCACATGCGCGCATGGCAGCAGTGTATTGGGGGCTGATGCGCTCTTGTCCCATCAGCCACAGGGGACATCACCCCCTGCAGCAGCAACAGCAGCAAGGGGGCGGCCAAGCCGCCACGGGGTGGGCGGGGACGCACTAAGGTGGCAGGGGTGAGGTCTAAATAAGGGAACACACACAGCTGAACAATGGATGGTGGACATCTGCTTCCTGTCTACGTTTTGGCCATGGACAGTCAACATCCCCACCCCCACCCCACCAACCCCCCGGGCCCACTACCATCGTGCACATAGCCTACTTCCCAGACCCACCTGGTATGCCCCACAGGCACATGTGTGGAGGGACAGGCCATGTGGTTGCAAGGTCACTGTCCGTGTTGCTGCAGTACATGTGTCGTGTGCCATACCACCTACCATATATCTACTAATGTCACGTGTCACAGCTTCTGCGGGGGAGCCCCCATGTTCAGCACTTGCAATATGTCCTCCCACGCCATGACACACACGATCACGGAGCACAACATGTTGCACAGCCCCATGGCCACCCTAAGGGCCATGCCCCACTCTAGTATCCACCCATATTCTCTGTGCACATCAACGCTCAGTGACCATTTAGCCACCTGTGTGTCCCCATGCCCATACCCCACCCTGGCTTTCACCAAGCACAGATGTTGCACATAGCCTGCATAAGTCCAACCACTGCTGGTCCCTGGGCACTGTCACATGTGTGTTCCCTGGTACATGTGTGGCTTGGCCACATGTACTGTCCATAGTTATGCTAGCGGTGCCCTGACACGTATGCAGTAACCTGTGCACACCAGGGCCGGATATACCAGTATGCCATGGCGTAGGGCACACAGCTGGCAGGGGCCCACACAAGAGGAACAGGGCATTTAATTGGTTGAATATATGTAGAGACCTACAACCTTCTGTCTGCCGCCGCGGGGCCCCCTCTACTTGCCGCAGCAGCACCAAGACTGACCCTCGGGGGCCCCCTCAGCAGCGCTGAGGCCCGCGTTTCGTCCCTTCCTCCCTCCCCCTTCCCGCCCTCCCTCCGTGCAGGGTGCAGGCCTTCATGCTGTGATAGACGGGAAATGGAGAGTGGTCTCCTTGCGTCGCTGTCAGCCCGCAGGGTCTGATGGGATATTTTCCCATCATCCCCTGCAGGCTTAAACAGAGACACTAGGGTGACCCTCTCCCTCCGCGCCTCTCACACAGGGCACGGAGGGAGGGAGGGATCTACGGGCCGACGTAGGCAGCTTGCATAGGGGGCCCCACGCAGGTCAGTCCTGTGCTGCCGCGGCAGCAGAGGGTCATCCGCTGCGGCAGCCATCAGGTTTGTTTTTCAAATAATGATGTTCCCTGAGGCCCAGGGTGGGGGGAGGACCGGTGATGGGCTATGGTGGGGTTAGTAGGACTGGTAATGGGCTAGGGGGGCGCTGGGCCTGGAGCTGGGGCTGGGGGGGGATGAGGCTAGAGGTGGGCGGATGGGGTGAGGACTGGTAAATGGACTGTTGGCTGTTGGTGGGGGGTCATGCTGGCAGTGGGCTAGGGGGTGCTGCCTGGAAAGGGTTTGATGGGTGGATAGGACAGGATATTGGCTGATGCCTGGACTGTACGGGAATGGATGTTGGTTGAGGGCTGGAACTAGAAGGGAGCTGACGTTTGGGGGTGGATTAGAATGGGATGGGGCTGGACGAGTGACCATGGAGGGGGGATGAATAGTTTGGTGTGGGATTGAAACAAAATCTAACAATAGGCCTTGTATTGGGAGGGTTACGTGGGGACCGGAGATGGATGGGTAAAATATTAGTGGATGAAATATGAATGATGGAGCGAGCGCAAAAGGAGAAAGGAGAACGATCAGTATGGTTAGAGCAGATGTAGAGAGAGAATGGGAGTTAGATCTAGAAGAGAGAATACGGGACCAATTGACAACAGACTATGGAGAGTTAGCAGTCGACACGGCAAATCCAGCGGACAGTTGACTTGGGCAATTGCAGCTGAGACCACTGCACACAAGGTAGAACAGCTATCTTTATCATGGATGTAATAATTGGAATATGTCAGCTCTGGTAAATTTGCATCATTCACGTCTGCTCTTTGTGTACGACATGAAAAATCAAATTAATGTAATGGTCTCATTTCCACAAGTTGGACATTCCATGTGTTACCTTTTGGTAGTACCATTTTGATTATTGTCGTCCTGTTTGTAGATTGTGATTACTTGTTTTGGTGACGGTCCCATGTTCGGCATGTGTAACTGAGCTGTGGTTTTTCTGTTTATATAATCCCTCTGTTGACATTGCCACTTTGTTTCCACGTTCCCGCAGTAGTTCATGTATTTGTTTGTTCTCTGAATGTAGTTGGTTTACTATTTGTATTGTTGCCTTTTGATTGGTGGTGTATTGTTCTTTGTGAGTCCGGCTAGTGCCGTTAGGGGGATAACGGCGGGTTTACTATGGGGTCTAATGGGCAGTGTTCGTAGTACTTCCTAATGTGTCTGGCAGTTGGCGCAGGATTATGGTAATGTAGATATCTGTTAGTCTTTCCTTATCCATTCACCCATTAAGAGGGCACGTTTACTGAACGTTGGTGATGGTACCCTTGGATGCTAATAGATCTGCAAATGAGGCCCCTTATGCAGATGAGTCCACGCCCCCCTTGTTGGCCCGCCCCTGCTGGGGGCCCACAATGTTTTGTTGGCGTAAGGCCTCACGCAGGGTGGAATCCTTCCCTGCTGGCGCACCCTTCCTATCGTACACCTACATACATGTGTGTCCGCACGTGTGTTGCACACACAAACACAGACTCCTCACAAAGCATGAGATATGGACAGCATTGTGTTATGAAAAACGATATATAATATTTATTTTAACAGTCAACTGAACAGTGGGGTTAATTTCCCCATGGACCTGACGCGGCTTTATACCACCCTACAGAGCACAGGGTGGGTTTGGCCTGTACATGGGCTGTCACAGAGCAGGTGTGCATTGCGTATCCACGCGCTACCACACCCCGGGGACCCCTGTCACATGGTGGCTGTTCCGGCGCACCCCCTCCCACGCGCTCCTCCAGCGAGCGCAGCCGGTCAGCCACCATGGTCAGGGTTGCCAGTACCTGCCCCATGATGAGCGCGTTGCTGGCTCTGGGCGCGTGCATGCGCACGCATAGCCGCTGCCACACGCAGGGCCGCACATGCAGCCACACAGACACAGGTCTCCCCGTGTCTGTGTGGCTGCATCCACACCCTTCACGCATCTCAGCGGCTATGTGTGCCATGTCCAGGTCCAGGCGCAGCGCATCACCCTCACCCTGGTCCAGTGGCTGGCGCCCCCGTTGCCCTGTGACAACCCTTGTGGATGGGCACATGGACCACCTGCTGGCCCCTCCCCGCACACGCCCCATCCCCCTCCTGCTCCGCCAACCCATGGCTACTATACGCCCTCCAGGTCCCAACTCCCCCCACAGGCAGGGGTCCCTCCCCCCCCCACCTGTGCCATCCCCCCACCGCCCTCCTGCCCCCCTGCACGCTCTGCCCTCTCCGCCTCCCCCCCCACCTCCCCCCTCCACAAGCCACCCGTATCTGCTCACCTTCCCTTCCTCCCCCACCTCCTCCCGCACACCCCCCAGACCCTCAGGCATCCCCCCCCCCCCCAGCGTCCGTACCCCCCTTCAGCAGGCTCATCAGGGTTGTTGCGGGTGGGCTGACCACTCGGCATCTCCCCTGGGCTCGCCTCCTGCTCCAGCCCCTCTGGTTTCCACTCGGGCTCACCCCTTGCCGTCGCATCCTGGCTCCATGGGCTCCTGTTCAGCACGTTCAATCCCGCCTGTGTGGGAAAGGGGAGGAAGGTGGGTTATAAGCCATTGTCAACACAGCAAGCCACAGTATGCACATACACTCCTGTGTTCAGGACAGCAGGTGCCCCAGAGGGCCATGTCCACCTCACGCACCGTCCCGTTCGGCCAACCGCGTCACTCCAGACCCGTTCGAACAAAACGCGGGGTACCTCGCTCTCAGCTTCCCGCGCCTTCTTAACGGAGATCCTCGACCATATTGTTTGAAAAACACATATTGATATTAGGGGTCACAGACGACCACGCTTCGTGGGCCACTAACGGGGCACATAATCTGTTTCACGGTGTGGCAACCTAGCTTAGGCCCTCTGATGACAGACTGGGGGGCATTCAGCACAGCACCCGGATGGGGCTGGGGTGTGGGCCCATGGGTTGGACGTCCCTACTGCATCCTGGGACTGTGGGCACAGGGACTGTGACCTCACAACCTGGGCTATAGTCCATCCCTGTATGCACAGACAGGGACAGATAACAGAGCACAGGGACTGTGAATTGGCCTCATTTGGGCCCTCCTCCAACCTGGGCTATAGTCCATCCCTGTATGCACAGACAGGGACAGATAACAGAGCACAGGGACTGTGAATTGGCCTCATTTGGGCCCTCCTCCAACCTGGGCTATAGTCCATCCCTGTATGCACAGACAGGGACAGATAACAGAGCACAGGGACTGTGAATTGGCCTCATTTGGGCCCTCCTCCAACCTGGGCTATAGTCCATCCCTGTATGCACAGACAGGGACAGATAACAGAGCACAGGGACTGTGAAGTGGCCTCATTTGGGCCCTCCTCCAACCTGGGCTATAGTCCATCCCTGTATGCACAGACAGGGACAGATAACAGAGCACAGGGACTGTGAATTGGCCTCATTTGGGCCCTCCTCCAACCTGGGCTATAGTCCATCCCTGTATGCACAGACAGGGACAGATAACAGAGCACAGGGACTGTGAAGTGGCCTCATTTGGGCCCTCCTCCAACCTGGGCTATAGTCCATCCCTGTATGCACAGACAGGGACAGATAACAGAGCACAGGGACTGTGAAGTGGCCTCATTTGGGCCCTCCTCCAACCTGGGCTATAGTCCATCCCTGTATGCACAGACAGGGACAGATAACAGAGCACAGGGACTGTGAATTGGCCTCATTTGGGCCCTCCTCCAACCTGGGCTATAGTCCATCCCTGTATGCACAGACAGGGACAGATAACAGAGCACAGGGACTGTGAATAGGCCTCATTTGGGCCCTCCTCCAACCTGGGCTATTGTCCATCCCTGTATGCACAGACAGGGACAGCTACCAGAGCAGCAGGATGGGTTTGTGCCCCTGAGGTGGGGCTGGTGGTTGTATCGGGGGGGGGGGGGGCAGGCCTCACTCAGAGCTGGATATGGACACACCATGCAGTCCCACTTGGTCCATATGTGTTTGCTGCCCTGGTTTGCATGGTGTTCCTATGCACCTGCTTTGCTGTGGTGCCTGCTCCCATGGACTTACCTCACGTGGGTAGTCTGCGCTGCGGTTATAGCGAAAGGTGAGGCGCTCCCAGGCTCTCCTCACCCTTCCCAGGTCCTGCCTCCTCGAGGATCCGGGGAATAGGCGCCTCTGCTTGAGGCAGATGAGCTCCGTCAGGAGATACAGCTCCCTGTGGGTAAAGGATGGCTTCCTTGACCTTGCTGCCATCTCTGTGGAATGAGATATGCCTTGCCCCGTGTGTTGCCACGTGCGTTGCTAAGGGGCGTTGCATTGTGCAGATATTTGTGCTGTTCCATCTCTTTGAATGTGTTGAGGGTGATGTGTGGTGACAGGGCCACAGACCTGTTTACAGTTTCAGCAGCTGTAGGGATCACTTTGGGGGACCTGTGGGGGTAATGTGAGGTTTACTTTCTGGGACTGAATGGCGTTAATCGTATGTGGTCATACAGACACAGTACAGAAACAGAGCCGTAGCAGAATGGTTAGTGTACTGACTGCTGTTACGGGCAGCATGGTTTCGAGTTCCTAGTCATCACCCTGTACAGTACATAGGGATCAAGGAGGCATGCTTTTCTTTTCGTTGAGCAGTGGTTGGTGCGCGTGAGTGAGCTGCGCGCGGTGTCACGTGCGTGCGTGCTTTACCAGCGTGGCCACCTAATATTACAGACTGTTCAGGGTGTCCTGCACCTATGCAGTATGCTAACAGATGTACATGTGTTGGCCTATGGTGCATCTTTTTTTATTTATTATATTCTCTTATATACCGCGCTATTCAGCATCACTGCGGTTTACATCGAACAAATCCAAATTACATTGCACAGGGCATTATAACTTGGAGATAACTATTTTACAGGGAACATGGGCTATGGAGGGTTAAGTGGCTTGCCCAAGACCACAAGGAGCACCTGTGGGACTAGAAACCCAGTCCTTCCGGCCCAAGGTTGCTGTCCTCTAGTGGGATATGAACCCCCCCACCTTCCGGCCTGACGTACCTTGCCACAACCACTTGGCCACTCCTCCACTCCTGAGCCTGCGCATCTGAGCCTGTGTGTAGCTGCAGGTGATTCCCAGGGTTGAATTGTGCCTGGCACACCCATGATGCACTGCACATGCAAATTAGCTGTCCACAGATTATACACCATGGGGGATGCACCCCCACAGAACCACAGCCTGGTAGGGGGGACTGACTGTGTGCACCCCCACAGCACCTCGGCCTGGTAGGGGGGACTGACCGTGTGTTGCACAGGCACAGAGTGGCTGTCACATTGTGCAGGTACTGTTCTCACCCTGAGGGTGCAGTGAGGCGCCCAGCACCAGGTCCACAGCAACGTCCATGGCTGAGAGAGGCCATGGCGCAGGTCCAAAGCAGGATATCTCTGTCTGCGTCAGTCTGGTGTGGCCCCCATGGCACACACATGGGCATCCCCCCCAGGCCAAGGGTGGCAAACAGGGCCTGCCATCAATGGATCCACATTCTACCCCCCCCTGCAAAGGTGGCAGTAGGGGGGGAAAAACATCACCCAGTCCTGCTGAGGAGCAGACATCCCCCCAGGGGGCTGTCACTGCAGCTCTTTACACATCCATACCACAATAGCAGACAGTACATCAGTGGCTGGGCCCCAACAGGAAACCCATATCTATCACATGAGAGAAATACCATATAGCACTATGGGGATGCCTAGCCATGCTGTGGTCACCACACAGTCAGGGTGAGATTGATGTCCCTGCAGGACATACAGCAGTCGCCCTGTCAGTGTAGGTGGTGGCCGGCCACTAATATTTCCCAGTCAGTGCCCTATGCTCTGTGCAGATGCACCCTGACCAGGCCACCCTGTCCGGCCTATACCCATGGTACCTTGCTCCTCATTATGCACATTGGTTGCCCAATACTGGCAACATTGCTGGCAGTGTGGGCTGTGTAAGTTGTTTGCAGTCACCACACACTGGATAGGCAGAAAGCCACCCCCAAACCTATGCCAGCATTGTGCTACTATAGAGAAGTCCAGCAGCCATACCCACCACACCAGTCCTGGGCACAGCACAGGCATGGATATGGTACGCAATACTGTTGGGGGTCACTCCCCAGGGTGGTAAACACTATCAGAGACCAGACCTACAGCACACACCGCAGACATCGGAATGATTGTTATGGTGGAGGTCAATGAGCAAACACGTGCTTAACGTAGGAATTGTTATCTGCCAGTTATCATAGGATACGTTTGATAGCTGTGTACCATATACCCAGGTGTAGGGTGGCATTGCAAAGGTATGCAACTGCTAGTATTGGGGGATACAGACAGGGCCCATTGTCCTGCCTCTCCAGGAGGCTCTGGCCAATGGGGCCTGTGGGTGTGTGTCTGGCCCTGTTGGCTGCTGCTTTACAGCAGAGTTTCCAAAATACAGTCCTGGTGTTCCTAACACTGTTCGGGTTTTCATGCTGTCCCTCATACATATGCATGAGCTACATCTGCATACCATGGGGGCGGTGCATAGATATGCAGCACAGACATTTTTATTAGAGGCAGCATGGAACCTGAATGGTGTGGGGCCCTCCAGGACTGCATTTGGGAGACTCAGCTCTAGGTAATGCGCCTGTTTATGGTGTGGTAAAATATAGGTGTCTTAACCATACGTATTTTCACAGCAATACAGGTTTGTCCATAGTAGCACGGTTTAGTTGTGGGAAATATATGTGGACTGGATTGGCAGTAGCCCCAGCTGGGATTTGAACCTGTGACCCTCTGGTCTTAGAGGCACTGGCTGTGTCCGTTGCACCACACTGTGGGCACAGAGACAGTGCAGTCCCTGGAGATAGGACACCTGGCCTGACGAGTCGGAAACCCTGCTTTGCAACATTTTACTGTGTGCCCATATACCTTGTATGGAGACAAAGGTGCACGTAACCTCACAATTGACCTTGCAGAAAGGGGCAAACACCCATAACCAAGCTGGGCAACAATGATATCATCGGGACACAATACCAAACACTCCCAGGTCAGCTCCATTAAAACGATATGAGTTTTGAAGGGGTCTACGGAGAGTAGGCCCTTACAAATATCATATGTTTTGTTTTGGTGCTTTGCTGGCAGTGTTTTTTTTATTGTTGCCCAGTGCTATCACTGTTGCCCAACTGAATTATGATTTGTACAATTTTTCTTGTGGTCATTTTATGGTTGTATTTGAGGTTTTGTCCTGTGCACATGTATCACACTGCTCACGTTTTGTAGGTTTCCCCAGTTTTGCTGTACATTGCTGACGGAAATGGTTTCTCTTCCCTTTAATATGCCTTTAGCGACAGGTGTTCATTCGCGTTGGAATTGGGCTCAGAATTACAGCGCATTGGTGAGGGGGATCCTCTCCCTGCCCCCTCTCAGCCCAATACTGGCAACAGTGCTGGCAGTGTTGGCTGTGGAAGGTGTTTGCAGCCACCACAAAATGGATAGACAGACAGCCACCCCCACACCTATGCCAGTATTGTGATACTATAGAGGGGTTCTGCAGCCATACCCACCGCACCAGTCATGGGCACGGTACATGCATGGATATGGTACGCAATACTCTTGGGGGTCACTCCCCAGGGTGGTAAACACTGTCAGGGACCAGAACTGCAGCGCACACCGCAGACAACAGACTGATTGTTATGGTGGAGCTCATTGAGAAATGTGTGCTTAACGTAGGAATTGATATCTTCCAGTTATCATAGGAAACATTTGATAGCTGTGTACCATATACCCAGGTGTAGGGTAGCATTGCTAAGGTATGCAGGTGCTAGTATTGGGGGGTACAGGCAGGGCCCAATGTCCTGCCTCTCCAGGAGGCATTGGCCAATGGGGCCTGTGGGTGGGCGTGTGGATGTGTCGGGCCCTGTTGGCTGCTGCTTTACGGCCGAGCTCCCCAACTCCACTCCTGGTGTTCCAAACACTGTCCGGGTTTTCATGCTGTCCCTCATAAATATGCATGAGCTACATCTGCATACCATGGGGGTGTTGCATGGATATGTAGCACTGGCATCTTTGGTAGCAGCAGCATGGAACCTGAATGGTGTGAGGCCCTCCAGGACTGCATTTGCGAGACTCTGCTTCTGGTGTCTGTGTTTGGTGTGGTAAAATATAGGCATTGTGACCATTCGTATGTTCTCTGCAATATTGGGGTGTCTTTACTATCACTGTTTAGTGGTGGGTAAATCTATGGGGACTATGGGTAGGGGCCCCAGCTGGGATTTGAACCTGTGACCCTCTGTCTTACAGGCACTGGCTGTGTCCGTTGCACCACACTGTGGCCACAGAGACAGTGCAGTCCCTGGAGATAGAAAACCTGGCCTGACGAGTCAGAAACCCTGCTCTGCACAATTTTCCTATGGCCTCATTTACCTTGTATGGGGACAAAGGTGCACGTAACCCTCAGAAAGGGCCTCAGAGAAAGGGGGCACACACCCATACCCGAGCTGGGCAGCAATGGTATCATTGGGCAACATTAGAAACCACTCCCAGGAAAGCTCCGATGATATGATATGCTTTTTGTGAGGGTGTACGGAGCGTGGACCCTTCCAAACATCATTCCTTCTTTTTGGAGCTTTCCTGGGAGTGTTTGTATTGTTGCCCATTGCTATCACAGTTTTCCCAGCTTAATTATACGTTTTACACTATTTCTTGTGGTCATTTTGTGGTTTTATTTGAGAGTTTGTTCTGTGCACATGTATCACACTGCTCACGTTTTGTTGGTTTCCCAGGTTTTGCTGTACATTGCTGACAGCTAAATGGTTTCTCTCACCTTTAACGGCAGGTTTTCATTCGCGTAGGAATTGGGCTGTGCTTTTCAGCGCGTTAGTGTGAGGGGAGCCTCTCCACGCCCACTCTCCGCCCATTGACCCCTTCTCTCCGCCCACTCTCCACCTTCTGCGCTGTTTTAACGCGCCGCGGAGCTTTACGATCGTTACGTACGGTTAATGCGCATAGTATGACGTTAACGGTCGTTAGCGCGTCGGTACGCGCGTTATACGACACTTACGGTCGTTAATGTCGTATAACGCGCGTTAGTCACGTTTACCGCAGTTTAGTAAACATGCCCCTATGATAAAATGAGGAAAATAGTAAAGAAAAAACTAAAATGAGCAGTTGCAAAGGTTAAAGACTTACATCAAGCTTGGGTGTTGTTGAAAAATACTATCTTAGAAGCCCAAACCAGCTGTATTCCACGTTTTAAGAAAAGTGGAAGGAAGTCCAAAAAACTGTCAGCATGGTTTAAAGGTGAGATCAGAGAGGCTGTTGTTGCCAAAAAAGCATCTTTCATGAAATGGAAAAAAGAGCCAAATGACGAAACCTGGAAACAGCACAAGCACTGGCAAGTCAAATGCAAGGCATTGATAAGGCAGGCAAAAGGAGAATTTGAGAAGAAGCTTGCCGCAGAAGCAAAAACGTGAAATAAAGACTTTTTTAAGTACATTCGTAGCAAAAAACCTGTGAGAAAGTCAGTTGGTCCAATAGATGATAGAGGGGTTAAAGGGGCAATAAGAGGCGACAAGGCGATAGCAGAGAGACTGAATGAATTCTTTGCTTTGGTCTTTACTGAGGAAGATGTAGGGATGTTACCCATGACTGAAGTGGTATTTAAAGGTGCGAAAGAATTGAAGGAAATATCGATACATCGGGAAAATGTATTACAACTATTAGATAAACTGAAGAGTAGCAAGTCACCTGGGCCGGATGGTATACATCCAAGGGTGTTGAAAGAACTGAAATATGAGATTGCAGACCTGCTATTAGTAATCTGTAAATTATCATTAAAATCATCTCTAATACCTGAAGATTGGAGGATCACCAGTGTAGCACCAATTTTTAAAAAGGGTTCCTGGGGTGATCCTGGAAACTACAGACCAGTGAGCCAGACGTCAGTACTGGGAAAAATGGTAGAAACCATCATAAAGAATAAAATTACTCAGCATGTAGATAGTCATGGCCTAATGGGAGACAGCCAACATGGCTTTAGACAAGGAAGATCTTGTCTTACTAATCTGTTATGTTTTTTTGAAGGTGTGAACAAACAGGTGGACAAAGGTGAGTCGGTTGATATAGTGTATCTGGACTTTCAGAAAGCCTTTGACAAGGTCCCTCATCAGAGACTAAAGAGTCATGGGATAGAAGGCAGTGTACTACTGTGGATCAGGAACTGGTTAAAAGACAGAAAGCAGAGGGTAGGGCTAAATGGCGAGTTTTCCCAATGGAGAAAGGTGAATAGTGGTGTACCCCAGGGATCTGTGCTGGGTCCGCTGCTTTTTGACATATTCATAAATGACCTGGAAAGTGGAATAACGAGTGAGGTTATCAAATTTGCAGATGACACAAAACTATTTAAAGTTGTTAAAACCCAAGAGGATTGTGGAAAAGTGCAAGAGGATCTTGATAAATTGGAAGACTGGGTATCAAAATGGCAGATGAAATTTAATGTGGACAAGTGCAAAGTTATGCATCTAGGAAAGGACAACCCAAACTAAGGTTACACAATGCAAGGTTCCACATTAGGAACCACCACCCAGGAAAAAGATTTAGGCGTCATTGTGGATACCATGTTAAAACCCTCGGCCCAGTGTGCAGCGGCGGCCAAGAGAACAAACAGAATGCTAGGTATCATAAGAAAAGGAATGGAAAATAAAACAAAAGATATTATAATGCCTCTATATATGAAGGGAGATATGATAGAAGTCTATAAATTAATGAACGGAGTGGAACGGATAAACGTAGATCGATTGTTTACCTTATCAGAATATAGAAAGACTAGGGGACATGCAATGAAGCTACAGGGTAAACTATTTAAGACTAATAAAAGAAAATATTTTTTCACTCAACGTGTAATCAAACTCTGGAATTTGTTACCGGAGGATGTAGTAAGGGCTGTTAGTGTAGCTGGGTTTAAAAAAGGTTTGGACAAGTTCCTGTAGGAAAGGTCCATAAACCATTATTAAGAAGGGACCCAGGATATCAATGCTTGACCCAGTACAAGCATTGTGGAACATGTGTCTTTTGGGGAAACTGCTAGGTACGTATGACCTAGATTGGCCACTGTTGGAAACAGGATACTGGGCTTGATGGACCTTGGTCTGACCCAGTATGGCATATGATCTTATGTTCAGTGTTTTGTTCTCCTGGCATGTACCTGCATTTTATGAGTGATGGCAAACTTCCACAACCTGACCGCTTCCCAACACAGGAGGTATGAGCTGGTTCCTCTCTGCTTGTTGATGTAAAACATGGCAACCTGATTGTCGGTCTGAACCAGGACAATTTGGTTGGCCAGTCAATCTTGGGAAGCCTTTAGAGTGTTTGCTACAGCTTTCAATTCCAAGAAGTTGATCTGGTGAAGACTTTCTTGGATGGACTATTCGCCCCAAGTGTGAAACCCATCGAGATGAGCTCCCCAAACCAATTTGAATGCATTTCATCAAAATCTTTTGTGGCAAAGCAATCTGGACCCGAAGGCTCTTGAGCAAATCCTGATGGGATTGTCCACCGAGGTAGTGATTGGACTAGAGGATTGGTGACATACAGATGATCACGGAGTCGACCCGTGGCCTGAGTCCATTGAGCCTGCCTCATGGGGAGGCATGCCAAGGGTGTGACATGCATTGTAGAGGCCAAGTGGTCTAGTATGGTCAACACTTTGCGAGCTATCACCTGCTAACTCAGTTGAGTCTCCCACACCAGTGCTGTCAACCTGTGCAGTCGGTCGTGTAGAAGAAAGGCCCTCACCTGAGTCGCGTTGAGCAGAGCTTCTATAAATTCCAACTGCTGGGTGGGTTAAAAGTGGGACTTTGGGTAATTTATAATGAACCTAGTAGTTCCAACACCCAATTGGTCAAGTGTCTTGATTCTTGAACTCCTTATGGAGTGGTATTCTTGATCAGCCAATTGTCCAGATAGGGGAAGACAAACAGTCCCAGCATCTGGAAGTAAGCAGCTACTACTGCGAGGCATTTTGTGAAAATGCGAGGTGCTGAGGCCAGGCCAAAAAGAAACACCCTGTACAGGATGAATCTGAGATACTTCCCATGAGCTGGATTTATCTATAGGTGGGTATATGCATCCTTCAGATCCAAGGAGCATAGCCAATCTCCTTTTTGAATGTAAGGCAGTAGGGTGCCTAGAAAAATTCTTATGAACTTTTCTCATACCAAGAATGTGTTCAGATCTCTTAGCTCTAGGATGGGATGGGATCCCTCCGTTTTCTTGGGGATCAGGAAGTACCTAGAATAAAACCCTTGCCCTCTTCTCTGGTGGCAGGAGCTTGATTATGAGATCTGACAAGAGGGTGGTGATTTCTCTCTGAAGCAGTTTCTGATGTAGAAGGTTACAATGATACACCTTCGGGGGCAATTTGATGGCTGATCCAATAAAGGTAGTTTGTAACCGCTTTGGATTATCTGCCAAACCAATGAGTCTGAGGTTATGAGGGCCCACCTTTGAGCAAAAAGAGTGAGCCTTCCCCTGACCGGAAGGTTTCCTATTGTGGCTACTGGTAAAGTGGTTATGCTCTGAAGGAAACAGTGAAAACCCTGTCCCAGGTTTTAGCTGGCTAGGCTTTCTGAGGCTTCATACGATGCTGTTGTTGGTGAGGAGCCTGCTTGGGCAGGGAGGTTTAGGGCCCAGGAAAGTACCTACACCTACGAGAGTTAGGTCCTTTTTTACCTTCCTCATTGGTATTTCCTGCGATAGGAAGCCAGCCAGGATGTGCTCCTTGAGAGATTACGAAGTGTGACATACTGCTTTTCTATGAAGTCAGCCTTCTTTTCAACCTGTTCTCCGAAGAGATTCTCTCCACAGCACAGCACATCAGGAAACCTGTGATGCATCAACTGTTCCAGGTCTGAGGACTGGAGCCAGGCGAGTCTCCGTGTGCCAATACCTATGGCAGAGGCTCTCAATGCCGTTTCGAAGATGTTATAGGTTGCTTGGACCATGAACTTTGAGCAGTCCTTGCTGTGAGCCACTAGGGAACGATACTGTTCCAATTTTTCTGGAGGGAGAAAAAAAGACAGCTCAGCGAAGTAGCACATGATGTTCTTCAAGAGCATATCCTGTAGAGCTAGTAAGAAGCAACCCGGGCTATGAGCATGGAACTCTGGAAATACCTTCTCCCTAAAGAGTCCAATATTCGGACCTCCCTCCCTGGGGGCACTAAGGAATGAGTCTTGATGCTTTTGGATCTCTTAAGGGTGGATTCGACCACTGAGGAATGGTGAGGAAGCTGAGGCATCTCTAATCCAGGAGCCTTCTGCTCTGTAAATGTAGTCAAGCCTTCTACTGACTGGAGACAGAGAGGAGGCTCTCCTACATTCTCATCTGCACTCTTGGCAGGAAGCAGTGCACAGGTCGAGGAGTACTGCAGGACCTCCAACTCTTCTGCCCTGGGCTCATCCTCATTCTTCATAGAAAATGGTATGGCCTTTGCCATGTCCCTTACAAAATTCTGGAAGGCCATGTCCTCAGGAGAGGACTTATGCCACTCATGAGGTGGAGAATAGTCCAACTGAAGTTTAGGAGATCTGTCCTCCGACAAATCCCACTTCAGTCACCCAGCATTCTGAATCAGACTCGGAGAGGAAGTTGAAGTATTTCCGAGTCTCTGCCTAGATCTCTCTACTGGCCCAAGGGGATTGGGAGCTATGATGTACTGATGTTCTTTTAGATTTCAAGAGTGCATCAGACCCAGAAATGCTAGAGAGGGATATTGGCAGGGCAGGCACCGGTGTCGGGATCCTTAGATGCCCCAATGTTGATGCCTCTCCCGCAAGGCATGTGTCTCGAGGATCAGCTGTATGGTTGCCTATGTTGATGCAGCACACATCAAGGTCCCAGCATGCTGCATTGCTAAAAGCACCATGATGTGTTCCTCAAGCATTTGCAGAAGGGGCTTCTCCATGGCTGACGATTCTGAAGGCTGCGGGGCCTGAGCAACTTCAACCGATGTACCCATATCTGTATAGGGGTATTGGTGGCTTGGTCTTGGTTCTCAGTAGGCTGTCAGTACCCCTCCAATGTCCTGGAGGATGAGCTCTCCTCCCATTGGGGCACCTTTGAGGGGCACTCATGAGGACCTTCATTGCTCTCAATGCCATGCCTCAATGGACTCTGACGCCGATACACCATGATCTTCATTCAGTGCTTAGTGTGATTGCCTCTCAACATTGATGAAAACAAAGCCAAATCCTCTCTCGTCTTCAGGTAGAGATCGATCAATGGCCAATGCTCTGGGCCACTACAGGTGCTTGGCTTCAATTGAGCTTGAGAGCTCCTCAATGTCAATGCACCGCCATCTTCTGATGAAGCCTGCTGCTTCTCATGACCTTTGAGTCCTCTTTTTGTCATCTGCAAACACAAATTACAAGAGGGCTGATGATCAGGTCCCAGGTACTAGAGGCACCAGTTATATGTATGCATGGCAGATATGGTCCTAGCGCACTGGGCACACTTCTTGAATCTGCTGGCAGGTTTCTGGGACATGTGGCCCAGGAAAATAGCCACAGTAAAATCAAACTGCTTGATTTTGGAAGTTGATCTGACCGAACATTGGCGCTGAAGGGGGCAGAGGTGCTGCGGAAAAATAAACTAACGATTGGGGAAGAAGAAAACCCCAAAAGGGAAAAGAGAACCATGACAGCAAGCAATTAGGTAAAAACCTGAAACACAGAAATCCCCATAGGGGAGAAAGAAATGTACCAAGTGGAGGATGGCTGGAACATGTTTATGGGGCTCTGCGGAAAATGAAAGACTGATCTAAGATGGTGCTGTAGCGGCAGGCGGGAAGGAGGTTGCAGGCACAGTGGAGCCTCCCAAAAACTTCCAGTAGGAGCTGGGAAGCATTCCTACTGGGGCTCCATCGGGGACATCCCTCATACGTGAGGACTCATTCCTGCTTGTTCACAAAGAAACACAAGGAATCTGTATGCTTTGTGATTGAATATGAACAATGATGTAAGGTAACTTTAAAGTTTTCTCCCTTACCAAGTTCTGCCTCTGAGAACATCTTTCCACTGTAGCTAAATGTGAAACTATATCTACTTTTTTAAGATGGCCTATAATCCATTTAGAAAGTCTTCAGCCATTTCACCCACACATGGTGGGATTTTCCTTACCTTGAATCCTGCTAGACTAGTCCAGCTGAGTGGGCTATGTTCCCCACCCAGCAGAAGATGAAGGCCGCACATGACCAGCTTCAGTGATGTCATCACCTGGACAAGTAGTAGTATAATTCTGAAACTTCCCAAATAGATGTAGGGCCATTAAAAATTTTAGTTGAAAACTGAAAATATGAATAATATTTTCCTACTTCGCAATCCTGATGCAAAATTCACATACATATGCTAAGAGACAGCTTCAAACCCAGGCTGAAAACTCACCTCTTCGCTGCTGCCTTTGGATCTTGACTCACCTGATCTCCTTTTTCTTTCCCCCTTGTTTTATCCCTGCCTTCATCTTCTGTATTGTCTGTCTTGACTAGATTGTAAGCTCTGATGAGCAGGTACTGTCTCTTACATGTCTGTGCAGCACTGGGTACGACTTGTAGCACTATACAAATGCTCAGTAGTAGTAGAAAGAAATCCCAGCCCACAGGCTGTTTTCTGAAAGCGGATCCTGGATTGATTTAGCAGGATTGAAGGAAAGGAAATTAACAGATAAGAAAAATTTCACACAGGGGGATACAGCCAAGCAGTTAGGACCCAGAGTGTGTGTGTGGTGGTGGTGGGGGGGGGGGGAGAAAACACTCCTCCTTTGAGGGCTGCCTCCTCAAAGGCACACTCTTCACTGCCACCTATTTCCAACCTGCAGCGTTTCACAAAAGTATGAAAGAACAACTAAGTCACTGCCCTATAAATGTCTTCCAGAGGGAGCCACTGTTTTGGTCTCTGTCCAGAACATGTCTGAGCTCTCATGGAATGGAACCTTGAGGCCTGCCAGTGCTTTCTTATGATTCAGCAAGTAGGCTGAACTGATTGTCTCCTTAATCCAGCAAGTAGTGGAAGACTTAGAGGCTGCCTGTCCCTTCCAAGAGCCACTAATGAGGACAGAAAAGTGATCCGAAGAAAAGGATTTTTTCACCTTCAATTACCTCAGTAAAACTCTTCTGACATCTGATGCATGAAGTTATCTGTCCTGCTGAAGATCTTAGCTGAAAAAGCCAGAAGACTGCCTGATTCAGATGAAATAGAGACAGGACTTCAGGCAGAAAGGGTGGCACTATATGCTGAGAGACACCTCTAGATCAAAAGGAAAGGTATGGATCTTGATACAAGATAGACCAACATTCAAAAATGCCTCTGGGAGAGGAAAGTGCAACCACGAACACCACCTTCAATGTTCTCAAGGGTTGCCTGCCAAAGAGACTTAAAAAGAGTAGCTACTAAGGCCTGCAATACCAAGGACAAGTCCCACTGCGGGACTACAGTCTGCTGGGCTGGGCAAATCCATTTCACTTGCTTTAAGGAAATCCATTTCACTTGCTTTAAGGAAGCAAGAAACATCCAGGTGAGTTGCTAAGGAAACACCATGGACCTGTCTCCTTGTAACAGGCTACAGCTGCAACCTGGCCTTCAGAGAATTGATTGCAAGACCACTGAAAGATTACCTGTGATATGGTCACAATACCTCGGCTCTTTCGGTCTCCTCTGGTCCCTCAAACAGCCAGAAATAAGCAGAGAGAAACACAGAACACAAATACTCATATACAAAGTTCCTCTTTCTTTGAGCCCAAAGGGAAACCAATGGAAGATCGGTGGATGCAGCACAGTTCCACTTCTGTTGGATCAAAGGTTCTTCCCTATAGAGACTGTTATTATTATAGTAAAATGAGGATGTAACTGCGGCATTAATCATAAACATGAAATAACACAAGGTGTTGCTAGAATGCTTTTACAGAGTAATAGCCGATTACAATGTATTAGATGAAATTTACTTAAGTATGATAAATTTATAACTGCAGAATTGCAGAAATTACGCTGTGCCAGCAGTGACCTATAGTTGACTGTACAATGAACTATGGTTGTACAGGTCATAGCCTATGTTTACTCTTTATGCTCTCATTAACTATGAAAAATGGTAGAAACCATCATAAAGAATAAAATTACTCAGCATGTAGATAGTCATGGCCTAATGGGAGACAGCCAACATGGCTTTAGACAAGGAAGATCTTGTCTTACTAATCTGTTATGTTTTTTTGAAAGAGTGAATAAACAGGTGGACAAAGGTGAGTCGGTTGATATAGTGTATCTGGACTTTCAGAAAGCCTTTGACAAGGTCCCTCATCAGAGACCTTTGGCAAAACTAAAGAGTCATGGGATAGAAGGCAGTGTACTATTGTGGATCAGGAACTGGTTAAAAGATAGAAAGCAGAGGGTAGGGCTAAATGACCAATTATCCCAATGGAGAAAGGTGAATAGTGGTGTACCCCAGGGATCTGTGCTGGGTCCGCTGCTTTTTGACATATTTATAAATGACCTGGAAAGTGGAATAACAAGTGAGGTTATCAAATTTGCAGATGACACAAAACTATTTAAAGTTGTTAAAACCCAAGAGGATTGTGGAAAATTGCAAGAGGATCTTAATAAATTGGAACATTGGGCATCAAAATGGCAGATGAAATTTAATGTGGACAAGTGCAAAGTTATGCACCTAGGGAAGAACAACCCAAACTATGGTTACACGATGCAAGGTTCCACATTAGGAACCACAACCCAGGAAAAAGATTTAGGGGTCATTGTGGATACCATGTTAAAACCCTCGGCCCAGCGTGCAGTGGCGGCTAAGAGAGCAAATAGAATGCTAGGTATCATAAGGAAAGGAATGGAAAATAAAACAAAAGATATTATAATGCCTCTATATCGTTCCATGTTGAGACCGCACCTTGAATATTGTGTGCAATTCTGGTCGCTGTATCTTAAAAAGGATATAGCGATTTTAGAAAAGGTTCAGAGAAGAGCCACCAAAATGGTAAAGGGGATGGAAGGATACTCCTATGAAGAAAGGCTAAAAAGGTTAGGACTCTTTAACCTGGAAAAGAGACGGCTGAGGGGAGATATGATAGAAGTCTATAAATTAATGAATGGAGTGGAACGGGTAAACGTAGGTCGATTGTTTACGTTATCAGAATATAGAAAGACTAGAGGACATGTAATGAAGCTACAGGGTAAACTGTAAGACTAATAAAAGAAAATATTTTTTCACTCAACGTGTAATCAAACTCTGGAATTTGTTACCGGAGGATGTAGTAAAGGCTGTTAGTGTAGCTGGGTTTAAAAAAGGTTTGGACAAGTTCCTGGAGGAAAGGTCCATAAACCATTATTAAGAAGGGACCCAGGATATCAATCCTTGACCCAGTACAAGCATTGAGGAACCTGTGTCTTTTGGGGAAACTGCTAGGTACGTATGACCTAGATTGGCCACTGTTGGAAACAGAATACTGGGCTTGATGGACCTTGGTCTGACCCAGTATGGCATATCTTATGTTCTTAAACTATTTTAAAACAGTTACACAGCTCTCGTGATCATGATATCTTATCCTATTTAAAAGAAGTAGATGAAAAGATAAAACTTGTGAATGACAGTTATTGGTACCAAAGTTCAGCACATTTTAGAGAACTGCATAAAGAAATTCATCTATTTTCAATTACATATTGGGGATTCTGGTATCCCTCCATCTGTCCATTCCTACAACCACTATCAAGCCCTGCTTATAAAAAGGTCAGCACCGAAGAAATGGATAGAGACTTAATTATTGATATTGCAAAGGTAGCCATGAAGGGGGAAGTGATCATATTGGGTGACTTTAATCTATCCGATGTGCATTGTAATATTCCTTCTGCTAATCTGGAAAGAAGTAAAAATATGGTGGATGCCTTCCAAGATGCATTGCTTAGACAAATGGTGATGGAACAGACTTGGTGATGCTGGATTTAGTACTCACCTACGGAGATGGCGTGTCAAATGTCCGGATGGGTGCCCATGTGAGCAGCAGCGATCATCACATGGTGTGGTTTGAGATAAAAGCCAAGGCAGAGTCCAATCACAGCAAGCTCAAAGTTCTAGACTTCAAATACATTGCCTTCAGTAAAATGGCCAAGTGCCTGAAGGAGGAGTTGGCACGATGGGAGGCAGTAAGGGAAGCAGAATTACAGTAGGCTAAACTAAAGAAGGAAATAAAAGGGGCAACAGATACTTATGTAAGGAAAGTAAATAAAAACAAGAGGAAAAGGAAACCTATTTGGTTCTCCAAAGAAGTGGCTGCACAAATAAAGGCAAAAAAACACAGCTTTCACAAAATTCAGAAGTTTGCAAACAGAGGAACAGAAAAGAATACAGGATAAAGCTAAGAGAGACAAAAAGAGAAATAAGGATAGCAAAATCAAAGGCAGAAGAAAAGATCGCTAAAGATCTAAAGCGTGATGACAAAACTTTTTTCAGGTATATTTGGGAGAAGAGAAAGATCAGAGGTGGACTTACAAGACTCAAAAGTGCCAAGATCGGATTCATGGAAAGTGACATTGAAAAAGCAAAAATGCTAAACAAATACTTCTCTCCTGTTTTTACTAAAGAAAATCCTGGAGAAGGACCACCTGTGATTGATAAATATACAAATGGGAATGTAGTAGTTATTACACCATTCACAGAAGATGATGTCTTTGAACAGCTTGCAAAACTGAAAGCGGACAATGCCATGGGACCGGATGGGATACATCCCAGGATACTGAAAGAGCTCTGAGAGGTTTTTGCAGGGTCTTTTAAAGGATGTTTTTAATAGATCCTTGGAGACAGATTTTCCACAGGACTGGAGAAGGGCTGATGTGGCACCTCTTCACAAAAGTGGTAATAGGGAAGAAGTGGCAAACTAGAGCCCAGTAAGCCTTACCTCGTCAGTGAGAAAAGTAATGGAGGCGCTCCTGAAAGAGAGAATAGTGGACTTCCTCGAAACCAATAGGTTGCATGATCCGAGGCAACATGTTTTTACCACAGGACGATTATGCCAAACAAATTTGATTGAGTTCTTTGACTGGGTGACCAGAGAAGTAGATCAAGGGCATGTGATGGATGACATCTACTTAGATTTCAGCAAAGCCTTTGATATTATTTCTCATAGGAGGCTTATCAATAAATTGAACAGCCTGGGGATGGGTCCCAAGGTACTGAACTGGATCAGAAATTGGTTGACTGACAGATGACAGAAGGTGATGGTAAACGGAACTTACTTGAATGAAAGGAAGGTGATTAGTGGCGTGCCCCAGGGATCAGTCATGGAACCGGAACTGTTCAATGTATTTGTGAGTGATATTGCTAAAGGACTGAATGGAAAAGTTTGTCTTTTTGCAGATGACATGGAAATTTGCAACAGAGTGGACTCCCCTGAGGAAGTGGATAATATGAGGAAAGATCTACAAAAGCTGGAAGAATGGTCTAATGCTTGACAGTTAAGATTTAATGTGAAGACGACACACCCTGAGATGGCTGCTTAAGCCGAGAGTTCCTGGCTGACCTGAATAATACCCTCCAAGAAGTGGATGAAATCGATGCCAAAATAGTTGGAAAGAAGCCCCAGCCTTGAGATTTTACCCATGGCAGCCCCAGTGAAGAAAGGGGGAATGGATTTAAAAGTGTTTGCATTTAAAAACAGCAGTACAGGGAGTGGAGGAAATGCAGCCCAGAAAATGGCAAGCCCTGATAAAGGGAACGGAATGCAGCTTAGCGCAGCTAAGGAGAGAAGTGAACGTACTGATGTAACGGAGCTATCTATACTTAAACAAGAAATGCGCCAGTGCTTTGTGGAACTCAAGGAAGACATCCAAGGGGTAAAGAACGATGCACTAGCAGGGATGGCGGACCTCTGCTCCAAGATACATGAGGTGGGTCAGCAAGTTGAGGATGCGGAGACCCACCTGGTGGAATAGGGAGAGAGCATTAAGGAGCTAGGGCGACTGGTATCGGGACTTAATGAAAAGTACATTGGTATTCAAAGCAGAGGATCTCTAAAATAGATCCAGACAATGTAGTATAAGAGGCTTAGCAGAGCACTCAAGACATAGTGGACTATGTGGCTCTAGCAGAACAGCTATGCAGAGTGGTGGTACAGGCAGCCCAAATGGACTATCCAGAGCTGTATTATAAACTGGACCGAGCCCATAGAGTGCTGGGCCAACTAGCTATGAGGAAACCACAAGATGTGCTAGCGTGTTTCCATGAATATGCCCGAAAGGTGCACTCATTTGCTTGGGAGAATACGGAGCATGAATTTTATGCGGACCTATCAGCTGGGACTATGCGATGGAGGAGAGCGTTCTGGGGTGTGACCCAGAGACTGCGAGAGGGGAACGCCAGGTATAGGTGGCTCTATCCAGAGGATCTGCAATCACATTGGGGCACACTACTAATCACCTTCCTTTCATCCGAGTGAGTTCCGTTTACCATCACCTTCTGTTGTCTGTCAGTCAACCAATTTCTGATCCAGTTCACCATCTTGAGACCCATCCCCAAGCTGTTGAGTTTATTGATAAGCCTCCTATGAGGAACAGTATCAAAGGCTTTGCTGAAATCTAGGTAGATCACATCCATCGCATGCCCTTGATCTAGTTCTTTGGTCACCCAGTCAAAGAACTCAGATTTGTTTGGCAAGATTGTCCTTTGGTAAAATAATGTTGCCTTGACTCATTCAACCTTTTGGTTTCGAGGAAGTCCACTATTCAGTCTTTCAGGAGCGCCTCCCATTACTTTTCCCGCCACCGAGGTAAGGCTTACTGGCCTTTAGTTTGTCACTTCTTCCCTATTACCACTTTTGTGGAGAGGTACCACATCAGCCCTCCAGTCCTGTGGAACTTCTCGTCTCCAAGGATCAATTAAAAACATCCTTTAAAGGCCCTGCAAGAACCCCTCTGGCTCTTTCAGTATCCTGGGATGTATCCCATCTGGTCCCATAGATTTACCCACTTTCAGTTTTGCAAGCTGTTCTAACACATCATCTTTTGTGAAAGGCATGGTATCTACTCCATTCCTATTTGTATATTTGTCAATCACAGGTGGTCCTTCTCCAGGATTTTCTCTAGTGAAAGAGCAGAAGTATTTGTTTAGCATTTTCGCTTTTTCAATTTTACTTTCCACGAAACTGTTCCCAGCACTTTTGAGTCCTGCAATTCCACCTCTGATTTTCCTCCTCTCCCGAATATACCATAAAAAAGTTTTGTCGCCACACTTCACATCTTTAGCCATCTTTTCTTCTGCCTTTGATTTTGCTATCCTTATTTCTCTTTTTGTCTCTTAGTTTGATCTTGTATTCTTTTCTGTGTTCCTCTGTTTGCAAGCGTCTGAATTTTGTGAAAGCTGTGTTTTTTTGCCTTTATTTGTGCAGCCTATTTGGAGAAACAAATAGGTTTCCTTTGCCTCTTGCTTTTATTTACTTTCCTTAAATATGTATCTGTTGCACCTTTTATTGCCTCCTTTAGTTTAGCCCATTGCAATTCTACTTCCCTTCTCCCACCCTACCTATTCTTCCTTCAGGTACTTGGCCATTTTAATGAAGTCAGCGTTTTTGAAGTCTAGGACTCTGAGCTTGCTGTGATTGGATTCCACCTTGGCTTTTATCTGAAATCATACCGCGTCATGATTGCTGCTGTTGCTGACATGGGCACCCACCTGGATATTTGACACGCTATCTCCGTTGGTGAGCACTAAATCCTGACCAGGGTGGGATAGTCAGCTCTCTTATCAGGGAGAAGAGGGGACATTGACTCAAGATCCCTAGTAACATCTTTGAGGAACATACCCATATAGAGTATGTATGGGCTTATTTTGGCTGAGAGCATGGAGGCCTGAAAACACTGATGCCCAAAAGCATCGAGGGTTCTCAATTCTCTATCCGGAGGGTTAGAAGAATGTATCTTAGAACTTTTAATTCTATGCATCGCCTATTCTACTACCATTGAGTGGTGCGGCAGCTGCATCTTTTGGAAGCTGGGACACTCCAGTACTCGATACACAGTATCGAGTCATCGAGTATGCGGAGAAATAGTAAGGGACGTTTCCCACATCTGGAGCATGAGATCATGGAGAATGCGGTGAATTTATGTTTATGTTTATTAGTTTGATATACCGCCATTCAAATTATAACATAGCGGTTTACAAAAGCAAAATACAAAAAGGAGGCCAATAGGCCGGAAAAGGAAAGGAGATTACAATGTGACAGGAAAGCACTCGAGACATTTAAACACATGTGACTGAGAGGAAAGGGAGTGAGAAAGAGGAGGAAAAAGGTAATTTCACACAAAAGGAGAGGGGAGGTCAAAAGCAGTGGAGAAAAGGTGGGTTTTCAGGTCTTTCTTAAATGTGGTATATTGTTGTTCGAGTCTGAGAGAGGTGGGGAAGGAGTTTCATAGTGCAGGACCAATAAAGAAGAAAGCGGATGAGCGGGTGGCTTGCAGGTGGATACGAGAGGAGGAAGGAAGATGAAGACGATTGACATGCAGTGACTGGAGTGGGCGGCTGGGAATATAGGATTGAATAAGGTCTGCCAGGTATTGTGGTGTGTGGGTGTACATGACGTGATGGACCAATGTAAGAATCCTATAGCGTATATGAAATTTGACAGGAAGTCAGTGAAGGTGAATCAAAAGGGGGGTGATGTGATCCCGATGAGAAGACTGAAAGATGAGGCGCGCAGCCGTATGCTGAATGCATTGCAAGCGACAGATTTGCGAGTGTGGGAGACCAGCCAGGACTGAATTACAGAAGTCAACGCGTGATATGACCAGGGAAAGAAGAAGAGTGGTGAGAACCTGTGTGGTGAGAAATGGGCGAATGGCGTGAATTTGGCAAAGAAAGAAGAATGAGGTCTTGGAAACATGAGAAATGTGAGCCCGGAAAGTGAGATCAGTCAACCCTCCCCCCCCCCCCCCCCAAATAACGGAAACAGGAAACCAGTGGAATAGGTGAATCATCAAATGAGGGTGCAACCAGAGGAGAGGGACTACCAAAATTAAACCAGATAGCAAGTGTTTTAGTCAGGTTCAGGTGAAGACAATTGGTGGTAAGCCAGTCAGCAACGGCAGAAAGAGAGGAGTTGAGGGGGGTAAGATCAAGATGGAGTGGAGAAGTGTGGTGAAGGAGGACGATCGTCAGCGTAGTAGAAAGTCGAAATCCCAGTGGTGCCAGAAAGATATTGAAAAGAAGGGGTGCCAGAACAGAATCTTGAGGGACACCATAGGGCAGTGGAAAGGAATCAGAAGTGATGGCTGGGGCAGATGAAGAAACAATGGCATAGGAGCGGGAAAAAAGGTAAGAGTGAAACCAATGATGAACCATGCTGCAAAGGCCAGCCTCGCATAGACGAGAAAGGAGAAGAGAGTGATCGACAAGGTCAAAAGCTGCAGAAAGATCCAAGGACACCGCCACCGAGAAATCACCACAATCGTGAGCCAAGCAAAGTTCGTTGAGAAAAGCTATAAGAACAGTCTCCACACTGAGACCGGGGCGAAAACCTGACTGACGGGGAGTGAAGAAAATGGGTGGAATCAAGACAATGGGACAATTGTGCAAAAACCGCTTTCTCCAAGAACTTAGAAAGAAAAGAGAGGTTGGAGACAGGTCGGTAGTAGGCGGGAAGCTGAGAGTCAAGTGAGGGTTTCTTAAGGATGGGACGAACACAAGCCTACTTCCAAGAGTGAGGAAAGACCCCGGTGGAAAGACTGGTGTTAATCATGGTGAGGACATAGGGGATGAGAGCAAGTGAGGGGGTAAGGAACCACAAGGAAGGAATAGGATCAAGTGCACAGAACGTCTTATGAGAAGAGGATATCAGATTCATGAGCTCAGAGGTAGTGATTAAATGGAAGGAGGCCCAGGTATGTGAAAGTTGAGAGATAGGGGGAGGGGAGAGAGGAGGAGGAGAGGAGATGGGTGGAGGGCAATGAGGCAAAGATGCTCTGAAATCCAGAATTTTTTTACTAAAGAAGGCAGCAAGATGGGAGGGAGAGGGGGACGATGAGGGAGGAGCAGGATCAGAATCTAGTCGAAGGGACGTAAGGGATTTAAGGACTGTGTATAAGTGACGGGTCTGATTAGGTGCTGAAGAGAAGGCTGTGGAAAAGTAGGTTTGTTTTTCTCCATGGACCTGAGACCAGTAGTGCGCATGAGCTGCTTTGAAGCGAGATAAGATGGTTGAAGAGGGAGACTTCCACCACAGGCGTTCTGCACGACGAAGTTGGGTACGGAGGAGACGAAGACCATAATGAAACCAAGGTTGTGAGGGACGATGACATAATGGACGAGGATGTAAGGGGGCCAGGCAGTCAAGAACAGTAGAGAGACATGAGGACCAAGTGGTGACCTGTGAATTTGGGGAGAGAAAAGAGAAATCTGGAGGTAAGAGATCCCCTGCGAGTGGGAAGGTTTGAATAGTAAGGGGGGTAATATGACGCGAGAGACGCTGAGTAGGAGACAGAGGAGAATGGATTACCTGGGAAGGGAACACTGAGGTAGATTGAGAAGGAATACAGAGAAAGGACAGGCAATAATGATCAGTCCAAGGGAGGGGAGTGGCATGGAGAGATTGTATGAGGAAAGGGAAAGAGGGTGGAGAAAGGAGATGATCAAGGGTAGTAGGAAAGGTAACATGTTGAAAGAGGGAGAGATCCTGAAGAAATGGCACAAATGTGCGATCCCTAGAGGAAGAAGGAGAGTCAAGGTGTAGGTTGAAGTCGCCAGCAATGAGTAGATGGGGAAAAGCCAATGATCAGTCAGAGACAGTCTGTAGGAGGGAGTCCCAAAGATCAGGGTGGAGTGCAGGGGGAGTAGATGAGAAGATGCATAGGAGAGGGTGTATGAAGCTGAAGCAAAAGAACTTCAGGGTAATGTAGGACGGGTGTGGTTACTTGCGTGAAAGGAATAGAAGAACAAAGAATAGCAGCCACACCACCACCCACACGACCTGTGCGAGAAACAGAAATAGCAGAGAACCCAGGGGGAAGGTAGCATGGAAGAGTGGCCGCTTCTTTAGGAGCTGTAGGGTACTGGAGAATCTCCAATTCCTACTCTGGGTTCTTTCTCATCTCCAATTCCTGCTCTGGGTTCTTTCTCTGATGTCACCATTATGGAAAGGCTCCTGCTAGATCTCAAATAAATTCTTGAAAAGATATATCCTCAGAAGGGGACATGCGCCATTCCAGAGAAGAAGGGTCCTCCCGTAGACTATGAAGTCTTCGGGTATCGATCGATTCATCATCGGAAGAATCTGAGTAAGAAGACTCAAAGTATTGGCGTGAACAATCTCCTTGCTCCGCTAAAGATCGATATCGATTAAAGTATCTAAGCAAGAGATCTGCCTGGACAAACCCCCAATACTGGGTATGGACTAAAGAGAAGGCATGGGCAGTAGCACACTGAGCGGTATATAACCCGATGCAGAACTGGGAAGGCAGCAACACAGGCGCAGTGGGATGCTCCCAAAAGCTTTCCATTTTGAACGCTAGAGAGCGTTCCTGCACAGGCTCCGTCGGTACCGACATCACCCATATGTGAAGACTACAGTCCTGCTTGTTCCTGGAGATATATGTATACGCTAGAGGAGAGGAGAGATATGATACAAATCTTTAAATACTTAAAGAGTATTAATGAACAAACAAATCTTTTTCAAAAACGGGGAAGATGCAAAACTAGAAGGCATAAGATGAAGCTTGTCAGACGGCTGCCTGGGTGAGAATCTTCACAGTCTTGGCAAGTGCATATATCTATATGATTTGCAAGGGTTTGTGGGCAATGTAGTTCATTCACACCAGACACAGCTGCTGACAATAATTTAGTTGTGCTCCAGTGTTAAAGCCAATAAGATATTTATTTATGGGGTTATTTCTCCCAACACAGATATGCTTGGTAGCACATAAATCAGGTTACTTGCTTCCAGTGTTTAACTTGGAAAAACAAAATCAAAATCAGGAAAACAACATTCAAACTTGTCAGGCATTAGCTAATGTTTTCTTAGCATATATCAAACAACAAACGAAAAGCCACAAAGAAAGAAAAAAACTGTTCTTTTCAGGTTAACTTCTGATAACTTCCCACATAGATTCAGAAGTGATTCTCTCCTAGCTCACAAGCAATTAGGTAAGGCTTAATTGCTAGCAGTTATCCAGCTGAAACCCCTTAGCTGGCTTGCTTTCTACTGTGTGGGTCAAATCCTGCTTCAGGAGCTTTTCTGAGTAGATTAAAGAACAAGTTTGTATTTCTTTGTGATGGTTGCTGTACTTTATAACAGAAAATCACCAAAGGAGTTTGGACAGAGAGCAGTCCATAAACACATTCTTCATCTGCAATCATTCCCCCTTCTTCAACAAACATGGGTTCAATATCATGGATTGGCACAGATGAATCTCTCAATGGAGCACTTTCAGGAGAATACTTGTTTCCCTGCTGTCTTTCAAGATTATAGCTAGGGCATAGATCAGTGTTCATACCTGAGCTTCCATTGCTGTTAGAGTTCCTCTCTATATAGCCTGGCCAGTATGTAGTCCAGTTCTTATGTCCAGCCTTCCAATCCAGATCCCTGGACACTGGATCTCTCTTCACATACCTTCTGGCACGGGTCTTAGGGTCCCTTCCACGTGCAGCCGTCTCTCTCACAGGTACCGTCTGGAGATTCCTAGCTCTGCAGCACCATTCCTCTGGCTTTCCCCAGTCCAATGGTGTATGCTGGCCCTTGGAATGCCTCCCAGTATACGTACTACTCTGGACTCTTCTAGACCTCTCAAAGGCTTTTCTCTTCTTTCTTCCAAAGGGTTTCTTTCCCTCTCTGTCCGTCCGGTTTGGCTTCTGCTTCTGATAATCCTTCAGATGAAACTGAGGATAATTCTCTGGATATCCAAGGTGATCATGAAGATGGTCATCTGTAGAATAAACTCTACTTTTATTCTGCTTAGATGAGTGCTCCTCCCTAATACAGCGCAGCTGTGCTGAATCAGGCCCTGCCCTTTGAGATGAGTGCTTAGGGATTACCTCATAGCCCTCCTGATTGAACACACGTTCCCCCACTTCAGCTCCTCTAATGGCTGTTGGAAACCTGGTGCATTCTGGGACTGGTAGTCTTTTATAAGAAAATTCTGTTTTCTTATTTCTACCAGAACTGACAGGTTGCTTGTTCAGAGTCACTTCACCTTTTCTATAGCTCCTTCCTGAGCTATGATAAGCTTCCTTATCACAAGCTGCAAAGGGGTAAACTGAAAGGCAACGCTGGGAAATACTTTTTCACTGAAAGGGTGGTGGATGCTTGGAATTCCCTCCCGATGAAAGTGGTGGGGGCAAATATAGTGACAGAATTAAAAATGGCATGGGATAGACACAGTGGATCCCTTTACAGCAACAAGATAAAATCAAAATAATCTAAACGGTCTCTGCTATTTCAACAAATAGGCGTAACCTGCACGGAGCAGTTGGTACACCCTTAAACATGGGGAGGGGTGACTTGCACGGAGAGGCAGATTTACCTACTCGTGCCACCTTGCTGGGCAAATTAGATGGTCCATGATGGTGTTTCTCTGCTGTCCAATGTTCCCTCTAATTTTCTGTAGGCTGTGTGCGCATAAAATATCAGCTGTGCAGCTTTTGAAGGAAGGTTAAATTTTTGTGTGCCACATAATGACACTCTGAGTTATCTACTTTCAAATTTGACTACACATCAGAATACAGTATGTACATCACATTGATTGCACTAGAAAACATTGTAGAACTTGTGAAAACCATAAATACATAACAACTTTTAAATTTTAAGATGTCTGTGTTGTTTTCTATCAGAATCAGAACCCTAATTTTTGTGCACTCTGTTGTAAAGTATGTGCGCTCTCTCGGCGAGGTGTGTGCGCGCGCACATGCGCACAGCTTAGAGGGAACAGTGCTGCTGTCATATACTATGTTATTATGATATGGAAGGGCAGACTGTGGTCTTTTTCTGCCATCATGTTTTTATGAATGGAACACTGCAACCAAAAAGACAGAAAAGACCTCCATAAGAACATAAGATATGCCATACTGGGTCAGACCAAGGTCCATCAAGCCCAGTATTCTGTTTCCAACAGTGGCCAATCTAGGTCATAGGTACCAAGCAGTTTCCCCAAAAGACACAGGATCCACAATGTTTGTATTGGATCAAGCAGTGATATCCCGGGTCCCTTTTAATAATGGTTTCATGGACCTTTCCTCCAGGAACTTGTCCAAACTTTTTTTAAACCCAACAACACTAACAGCTTTTACTACATCCTCCGGTAACAAATTCCAGAGTTTGATTACACGTTGAGTGAAAAAATGTTCTGTTATTAGTCCTAAATAGTTTACCCTGTAGCTTCATTGCATGTCCCCTAGTCTTTCTATATTCTGATGACGTAAACAATCGATCTAAGTTTACCCATTCCACTCCATTCATTAATTTATAGATCTCTATCATATCTCCCCTCAGCCATCTATTTTCCAGGTTGAAGAGCCCTAACCTTCTAAGCCTCTTCTCATAGGGGTATCCTTCCATCCCCTTTACCATTTTGGTGGCTCTTCCCTGTACCTTTTCTAATAACGCTATATCCTTTTTAAGATACGGCGACCAGAATTGCACACAATATTCAAGGTACTCCACTATTCACCTTTCTCCATTGGGAAAATTGGCCATTTAGTCCTACCCTCTGCTATCTTTTAACCAGTTCCTGATCCACAATAGTACACTGCCTACTATCCCATGACTTTTTAGTTTTGCCAAAAGTCTCTGATGAGGGACCTTGTCAAAGGCTTTCTTGAAAGTCCAGATATACTATATCAACTGACTCACCTTTGTCTACCTGTTTATTCACACCTTCAAAAAACAGATTAGTAAGACAAGATCTTCTTTGTCTAAAGCCATGTTGGCTATCTCCCATTAAGCCATGACTATCTACATGTTCAGTAATTTTGTTCTTTATTATGCTTTCTACCATTTTTCCTGGTACTGACATCAGGCTCACGGGTCTATAGTTTTCTGGAACACCCCTGGAACCCTTTTTAAAAATTGGCGTTACATTTGCCATCCTCCAATTTTCAGGTATTAAAGATGATTTTAATGATAGTTCACAGATTACTAATAGCAGGTCTGCAATCTCATATTTCAGTTCTATCAACATCCTTGGATGTATACCATCCGGTCCAGGTGATTTGCTACTCTTCATTTTATCAAATAGTTGTACTACATCTTCCTGGTGTACCGATATTTCTTTCAATTCTTCCGCAGTATCACCTTTAATTACCATTTCAGTCATGGTTAACATCCCTACATCTTCCCCAGTAAAGAACATAGCAAAGAATTCATTCAGTCTCTTTGCTATGGCCTTGTCCCCTTAGTGCCCCTTTTACCCCTTTATCATCTAATGGTCCAACTGACTCTCTCACAGGTTTTTTGCTATGAATGTACTTGAAAAAGTCTTTATTACGTGTTTTTGCTTCCACAGCAAGCTTCTTCTCAAATTCTCTCTTTGCCTGCCTTATCAATGCCTTGCATTTAACTTGCCAGTGCTTGTGCTGTTTCCAGTTTTCGTCATTTGGCTCTTTTTTCCATTTCCTGAAAGATGATTTTTTTGGCAACAACAGCCTCTCTGACCTCACCTTTAAACCATGCTGGCAGTTTTTTGGACGTTCTTCCACTTTTCTTAAAGCATGGAATACAGCTGGTCTGGGCTTCCAAGATGGTATTTTTAAACAACACCCAAGCTTGATGTAAGTCTTTAAACTTTGCAACTGCTCCTTTTATTTATTATTTTTAACTATTTTTTCTCATTTTCTCATAATCTCCCTTTCGAAAGTTAAAAGGTAGTACTGTGAATTTCCTTACCATCTCTTCATTAATTAAATCAAACACGATCATGCTATGATCACTATTGCTAAGTGGCCCCAACACCCTTATCTCTTGCACCAGATCTGGTGTTCCACTAAGGACTAGGTCCAAAATGGCTTCCCCTCTGGTCAGTTCATAAACCAGCTGCTCCAAGAAACAGTCATTTATTTCATCTAGAAACTTTATTTCCCTAGCATGTCCTTCTGTGACACTGATCCAGTGTCACGGCAGTGGATACATATGAGCCCTCACCCAAGGGACATGCTCTACTATTGCTGCCATCAATCCCAAAGGCTGAAAGTAATTTCAGGTCTTTGGCACCAGTTAGAGTAAAAAGCCTAAAGCTGCAATTACGGCTTGACCACCTCCTGTGGTCAGAAAGATCATTCAGAACTGTGTACTTTAGTGTTCCCCCAGGTACTCTAGGACCTAGGAGAGAACCAAGCTATTTTTCATGTAATTAACCCCCAGCCCGGATCCTCTAGGTACCGGAGTACTCTGCTGGTAGTTGATCTGGCATCCTCCTCCAAGTTCGCTCAGATCAGCTAATCATCCAGATACAGATGCACTCTGATACTTTGCTTGCACAAAAAGGCAGCTGCCATCACCATGACCTTTGAGAAAGTCCTTGGTGCTTTGGCTAAGCCAAAAGGGAGGGCCTGAAACTGGTAATGCTGGCCTAGGATGCAATTGGAGATACCTCTGAAGATCCCAAATGGAGTTATGAAAGAAGGCCTCAGAAAGATCCAGTAAAGCGAGAAACTCACTCTCGCTGCTGCAAAGATACAGTCCAATGCTGAAAGCCTGTGCTAGACCTGCGTTGGATCTAATTTTTTTTAAGGTTCCCGACAACGTACACATTTTAACGTATGATGCGAGAAGGTTAGGGTATGCAATGCCCACCGTGGTAACCGTGCGCATGCAAATGAACTATTGCAACGTTAAACTGGAAGAGCAAGCCAAACACATGCGTACAAGAAGTCTACATTAGTTTGATATGCTTTCCAGGCACTGTGTGGCTATTTTGCATATCAGCCCCAACTGTATTTTGATGGCATCGGGGACGACTGCGGCATCAGGAAAAGCCCCCAATGCCATCAAAATGCTATTGGGGCCAGTGCCCGACAAAAGAGAATCCCAAGTGGCACAGTGGCCCCGATCCACCCCACCTGACAGTATTCTGATGACACTGGGGACAATTACGGCATTGTTAAAAGCCCCCGATGCCATCAAAACACTGTTGGGGGCCGGTGCCCCGACAAAAAGTAATCACCTGGTGGTCTAACAGCTCCCGAAACCCCCCACTCCCACCCAAAGTAAAAGTAAAATCACCCCCAAGCAAAAAATAAAGTAAAATTTACCTGGTGGTCTAGCGGCCCTTGAATCTCCCACCCCCCAACCCAAAGTAAGAGGAAATCATCCCCAAGTAAAAACAAATAAAGTAAATATTACCTGATAATCTAGCGGTCCCTAAATTAAAGTTCCTCCCATACCAAATGGGCGGGAGCACTTCCGACATGCTCCCGTTCTGGTCTGCCACCTTGTAAAATGGTGCACTGGGATGTACCACACAGGGCCTTTGATTTAGAGATGCTAGACCAGGTAATTTTTACTTTGTTCTTACTTGGGGGCGATTTTACATTTACTTTGGATTGGGGGTGGGGGGTTCAAGGGCTAGACCACCAGGTAAATTTTATTTTATTTTTATTTGCTTGGGGGGCGATTTCATTTTCACTTTGAGTGGGGGTGGGGGTGTCAGAGGTCACTAGACCACCAGGAAATTTTAGCTTTATTTTTTTTTTTACGGGGGTGATTTCACATTTACTTTGGGTGGGGGGTTCAAGGAGCGCTAGACTACCAGATAAATTTTTCTTTGCTTGGGGAGCGTTTTCACTTTTACTTTGGGTTGGGGAGTTCAAGGGCCACTAGAGCACCAGATGAGTACTTTCTGTTTTTATGACATCAGGAACTTTACCCGATGCCATTATTGTACCTGATGCCATCAAAAATACTGTCAGTGGGGAGGCCACTGGGGATTCCTTTTTGTTGGGCACGACCCCAAAAGTATTTTGATAGCATCAGGGACTTTTCCCAATGCCTAATCACCTAAGCATCGGGAAAAGCACCTGGTGCCATCAAAATACTGGTGGGGGCACACGATAGAGGTTTACTTCTACTCAGACCCTGCTGTAAAAATGTTGGCGCTATGGCTGGTTGAGAAATCCTCTACGCCTGCCTCTGCATCGTTTGCATACCAGCCCAGCTGATTATAATACATTTAAATAATTTGAATCATTTAAATAGATTTAAATACACACGGTATTAATTGGGTGCTAGTTTTTCCGTGAGCATTTACATCTATTTCCTGCATTTAAAGGATCGTAAAATGTGCTTAAACATAGCATTATGGACTAGTAAAGCCCGCGCTAGCTTTCTGCATCAGCCCAAGACTTTAAAGTTTCCATGTGAAAGCAAGGAACCCTCATTTTTGTGTTGATTCCCTTCAGATCCAAAATTGGCCAGAAAACCCTTCCTATCTTTGGGATCACAAAAAAACATTGAGCAGCAGCCATGATCTTGCTCCTCTGTAGGGATGGGTGTGACAGTTTCTAGCTGTATCAAGTGCTGGAGTATTTCCTCAAAAACTTCTCCTTTGGCTTGTGACCCGCAGGGTGACACCACCAAGGCATCGTGGAAAGGTGCTTCAAATTCCAGGATGTAGCCCCTTTCTTAGTAAGCTCGAGGACCCATTGGTCTGAGAAAATCCGGTCCCATTCTAATAAGAACAGCCTGAGGCAACCCCATCCCCTCAGAAGGAGCTTACCATATCCTACTAGGAGCTCCTTGGGACTCCCAAAGAAGGACCAGAGGAGTTGTAAGAATTCTTCCCCCCCCCCAAAAGCTGATCTCTTTTAGGCTTATTTGGCACATTTGCTGAGAATGCAGGGGTGGACTTCTCATCTGCACCAAGGTGGCCCCAATCTCTGTGTTGTAGCATGTGCAGAGGTTCACCCAGAACTTGAACAGCTTCTCCAGGTCCTCCCTAAGAAAGGAAGCTTGCTATGGCACATCTTGGAAGTTGAATCAGCTGACCAGTTGCACACCCAGAGCCATCTGTGCACCATAACTGTGGCTATCACTAACCTTGATGATGCTGTATCAGGCCATACAAGGTGTCCACCACAAAAGAGGTGCCAGATTCCAGCCTAATGGCCTCAGAGCTACCAGGCAATTGCTGTATCCGCCTAAGGAATACTCTAGCCACAATATCCCCACTGAGTGTCAGCTGGATTTCCAGGGTGGAGGTACAGCAGCATTTTTATGGAGCACTGCTATCTTCCTATCATGCACCTCCCTTAGAGCCAAACCACTCTCCATCAGAATAGTGGTCTGCTTGATCACCGCTATAACCAAAGCATCCATCTTAGGGACACTAAAAAGCTGTTCCACGTCCTCTTGGGGGAATGGATATAATCTAGACATAATCCTGATACCTTTCAGTACTAGCTATGGGATCTGCCATTCCAAGACTGCCAGCTTCCTCAGAGGATCTGGAATCAGAAATAATCCAGATGGCAGTCTTCAATGCAGGGACCACCTCTGCCACTACTTCTGACAGATGTTCAGAAATGCGCAATGCTGCCATGCAATGCACAATCACAGAAAAAAAAAGTCCTCACTGCAGAAGTGGATCACAGCCAGATCCTCTCCCCACGGGAAATGGTGGAGTTTGTTGGGGGAGAGTGCTATCCTCTTCATCTCCCTAATCCCTGCTGTCCCATCATGAGGTGAGTACATCAGGGTATTTTCAAGCTTCTCCCGGGAAGAGAGAATCTGGGGCTCTTGGCCTCTCTGAGATCCACAGGCTTTGTACCTGCAGCCCCTGAGTGGTCAATCAAGGTCACAAGTACCCATCAGGTTCCCAGTAGGGGGACAGATTCCATATTGCTTATCCCAGAGGTAAGCAGTGGATTTCCCCAGTCCATTTTAATAATGGTTTATGGAGTTTTCCTTCAGGAACTTGTCCAAACTCTCTTAAACCCAGCTACCGTAACAACTTTTACTACATCCCCTAGCAACAAATTCCAGAGTTTGATTATGCTTTGAGTGAAAAAAATATTCTCTCCAATTAGACTTCAATGAGCTACATTGTAGCTTCATTGCGTGTCTCCTAGTCTTTCTACTTTTTGAAGGAGTTAACAACCAATCTATTTACCAGTTCCACTCCACTCACAATTTTATAGACTTTGTTTCCTCCCTCTCCCCTGTGTTCTTCTCCTTCCTCCCTCTTCTTCTCCTCCCCTTTCCCCTTTCTTCCCTTCCCCACTTTGTTTTTTCCCCTCCTGCTGGTTATAGGTTTGTTCTTCTTGGGTCTGTTTTATTTGTTTTTGCTTTCTACGTTTTTCATCTTTTGTTTTCTAATCTTGCATATTTTTTCTTGCAATAATACCTTTTGAGATTTCCTATTGTCTTGCTCCTGGGAGAATTCATGATTTATACAAGTCTGGTATGTTTTTATCTTTATATGCTTCCCGTTTTGTGTTACTTCTATAATTTTATACTTGTTTTTGCTTATGTTATGTATTTATGCTTTGATATTATATTTGTAGACCCCTGTGAAAGCTAATTCTGCCGAAACATGACCGAATCGGAACGTGACCGAATCAGACTTTTCAGTAAAGAATTCTTCTGCTCTTGGTCTCATTCTGCTTTGCTGCTGTGTGACTGATTTTGTACTGCGGGTATTTGCCTTCAATCTTGTCCTCTGACCAGAACTATATGCAATATTCAATATGCAGTTGCACCATGAAGTGATACCGAGGCATTATATCATCCTCTGTTTTATTCTCCATTCCTTTCCTTATGATTTCTACCATTCTATTTGCTTTCTTGGCCACTGCAGTACACTGAGCTGGGGATTTCAACATATTATCCACGATGACTCCTAGATCCTTTTCCTGGGTGATGATTCCTAATATGGAACCTCGCATCGTGTAACTGTAGTTTGGATTTTTCTTCCCTAAGTGCATACTATTACACTTGTCCACATTAAATTTCATCTGCCATTTGGATGACCAGTCTCCCAATTTTTCAAGGTCCTCTTGCAATTTTTCACAAAACAATTGTGATTTAACAACTTTGAATAATTTTGGGTCATTTGTAAATTTGATCACCTCATTTTTTGTTCCCATTTCAAGGTCATTTATGAATATGTAAAAGCAGCAAGCCCAGCACAGATCCCTGGGGTACTCTACAATTCATCTTTCTCCATTGAGAAAATTAGCCCTACTCTGTTTTCTATCTTTTAACCAATTCCCAATCCACAATAATACACTGTCTCCTATCTCATGACTTTTTAAATTTCAAGTCTCTCACGAGGGACCTTGTCAAATGCTTTCTGAAAATCCAGATACACTATGGGGGTCATTTTAAAAGTCTTGGTTGTGATTTGGATGTCTGCAGATGTGCTCATACAAATCAATGAGACGTCTCCAAAGCCATTTCACAAATGGCTTTTAAAGACATCACCAGTGTGGAGATGGCCAAGTAGGTGAGTGTGGCAAAAAATGTGTCTGGGGAGGTGCAATGGAATTGCACGTCCCCGTTCAATTTCAGAACTATTGGGGACATCTGCAGGCATGTCCATGTGTAGACCTGCTCCATGCCCGAATAGGCATCAGGAAAGTGCATGTTTTGGCCTTAAAACAACCAGAGAGTGCAGAGAAGATGAAGAGTTAAGAGACAAGTCTAAGATCACAAAGACCCATACTGGGATTCGAACCCTGGCTATCCTGCTTCTAACACACTACTGTAACCATTATGCTAGTAGACATTCCCATTCTGAAATGCTTCTCTGGGGATGTCTATGTAGACATCTCCATAAATGTCCATATCAGGTACGTTCACATTTGTGACATTATGCCTGAACTTGCATGTGCCTGCCTTTTTTTCCAGACACTCTTGCTTTGATGTCCCCAGATTGCATTTGGATGAACTTCGTAAAATGTACCTTCAAATCAACTGGCTCACCTTTATTTACCTGTTTATTCACACCTTCAAAACATATCCAATTAGTGAGATAAGATTTTCATTGGCTAAATCCATATTGGCTTTGTCCCATTAAACCATGATTATCTATATGTGCAGTAATTGTGTTCTTTATAATGGTTTATACCATTTTGCTTGGCCCATACACCAGACTCCCCAGTCTGTGGTTTCCCAGATCACCCCTGGAACCTTTTTTAAAAACTGGCATTACGTTGGCCACTCAACAAAACACAAGGAGCGAGGTGTAAGTAGTGGTCACAGGTGCTTTATTGAAGAAACCCCTATGCGTTTCGGCAACACCTGCCTCAGGAAGTGCAAACCTCAAAAGAAACAAATAAAAATCATATAAAAGTATATATATAAAAAAGCTTAATAATCTCATTTAATCAATAAATTAAATAATATAATGATAATAAATGTGAATAATAAATAAAATAAAAACCTATAAAAGCATCAAACAAAATTATCAAGTAAAACATTTTTGCAAGTAAAACATTTTGTATAGTAAAAGCATAAGGATGGACATAAGCCAGAGAAATACAATGAAAGACAGGTTCATGTAAAACCCTAATGGTTAAGGAGAGTAATTGTAAATGGGACATGTACCTATATATAGCAACAAAAAGGTGAGGAGGACAAAAATTTATTCAGGACCCTAATTGAGTAAAGCGTAGTTACTCACCTGTAACAGGTGTTCTCTGGGGACAGCAGGAATCAGTCCTCACATATGGGTGATGTCGGCACTGACGGAGCCCTCGCAGAAACATCCCCCCAGCTTTCAAAGAAAGCCTTTGGGAGATGCCACTATGCATGCGTTGTCCCCTTCCCACCCAAGGGTGCCATCTTGCTCAGTCAGATGACATAGCTAAAAGACGACAAAACTAAAAGATGGTAAAGGAGCAACTCCAAGGGGAGGAGGGAGGGTTGTGAGGACTGATTCCTGCTGTCCCTGGAGAACACCTGTTACAGGTGAGTAACTACGCTTTTGCCGGGAACAAGCAGGAAGTCAGTCCTCACATATGGGACTCCCCAGCTACAGGCTACCGAAAGCGCATAGCAAAAATAGGGATCCCTCATGGGGAGCCGCAAGCAGCAGCAAATTAGTCTGTGTACATGGACCACAGTAGGACCCCTCTGTCCGATGAAAACAGCACTCCGGTAGCCTGAACACAGAAGGGTCGGAGGGTAGGAGTTTCCTAAACCCCGAAGAGGTTATGGAGCACAGCCTGGCCGAAGGTACTGTCCCACCGGAACTCTCTTTCCAGGCAATAATGGGCTGTGAAGGTATGGACTGAAGACCAGGTGGCGGCCCAGCAGATGTCCATCTTTGAGACAGAGAACAGGTTTGCCACCAAAGCCGCCATGGCCCTGACACTGTGCACCGTGATGCAGACTTCCAGCGAGAGACTCGCCTGCTCATAAGCAAGGGTGATACAGTCCGCCACCTATGTAGACAGCGTATGCTTGGCCACCGCCTCCCCCAGCCTACTAGGGTCGTAGGAGATGAAAAGCTCAGAAGCTTTGAGGTGGCCCTGAGTGAGTTAGATATAGAAAGAAAAGGCCCTCTTACAGTCCAAGGTATGAAGAACCGTCTCCGCCCTACTGGAGTGAGGTCTTGGAAAGAAGGTAGGAAGCACCACTTCTTGGTTGAGATGGAAGGGCGACACTACCTTTGGCAGGAATTTGGGGTGTGTGAGAAGCACCACTCTGTTCTTGTAGAACCTAGTATAAGGCGCCTCCACCACAAGGGCCTGGAGCTCGCTAACTCTGCGAGTGGAGGGGAGCACAACCAGGAAAGCCACCTTCCAAGAGAGGTAGCGAAGGTGGCAGGTAGCTAGAGGCTCGAAAGGTGGGCGAGTGAGCTGCCCCAGCACCATGTTGAGGTCCCATTCAGTTGCCAGAGAGCAAACCGGGGGCTTCAATAAGAGCAGACCCTGAAGGAAATGGGTCACCACCGGTTGGACCGAGAGGAGCTTACCATCCACCGGATGATGGTGCACCGCCAGGGCACTCAGATGGAGTGAGATTTAAGCCCGGACTGAGAGAGATGGAGAAGGTACTGCAACACCAGAGCCACCGGGCAGGAGAGAGGATCAGCCACGTATTTGGCACACCAAACAGAGAACCTGCGCCATTTGAGGGCATAAGCCTTCCTATTGGGGGCCGTGCGAGAGGCCAGCAGGATGTCCTCCACCTCAGCCAGAAGACTGTAGGGGCCAGAGTCACCCTCTCAGCAGCCACATTGTCTGCAACAGGGACCCCAGGTTGGGGTGCAGGAGAGAGCCCCCCTCCTGAGAAAGGGGATGGGGGCCTCCACTGTCAACTGCAGAAGCAGCGGGAACCATGGCTGCCTGGGCCACTGAAGGGCTATCAGGATGAGTGAGGCCCTGTGGTGGAGGATCCTGAATAAGGTCTTGGCGATCAGCGGCGTCGGAGGGAAGGTGTACATGAGGCCTTCCAGCCATGAGACTAGGAACGTGTCCGCTGCCACCCTGAAGGGATGGGCCTGCCAGGAGCAGAAGCGGGGCAACTGAAAGTAGTCTGGGCTGGCAAACAGGTCCATCATGGTTTCCCCCCAGAACAGGAAAAACCAACTGGCCACCCTGGGGTCCAGCTACCACTCGTGCGGCTGGAGAACCCTGCTGAGTTTGTTGGCCAGCAGGTTGTTCTGACCTGGCAGGTACACTGTCCGTAGGAGGATACTCTGTTGGATTGCGTATGAGCAGAGGAGCAGTGCCTCCTGATAAAGGGTATGAGACCCAGTACCCCCCTGCTTGTTCACGTAGAACATCGCCACCAGGTTGTCCGTTTGGACCAGCACCGGCTGGTGATGCAGGTGGTGACAGAAGACCCTTAGGGCTAGGTGTATGGCTCGGAGCTCCAGGAGATTGATCTGCTGGTTGTTCTAGTCTGGCGATCAGTTGCCCCGAATGTGGAGATCTCCGCAGTGGGCTCCCCAGCTGAGCAGAGGTGTCCATGGTGAGGACCCTCAAGTGGCTTGGGGCCTGAAAGGACATGCCTGCTTCGAGTTACTGGGTCGACTGCCACCAGACCAGTGAGTCCACCAAATGGCGGGTCACTGAAACGCTGTCTCAGAGGCAGCCTGTGGCCTGAGACCACTGGTCCTGGAGACACCGCTGCGCCATCCTCATGTGGAGGCGTCTTGGGTTACGTGGACCATGGAAGCCATGTGCCCGAGGAGGCGCAGAAGAAGCTGGACAGGCACTGAGGGACGGCACTGTATGTCCCGAGCTAGAGACCTGAGACGATCGGCTCGGTCCTTGGGCAAGAAGGCCTTCGGCTGGAGAGTGTTGATCTTTGCCTCAATGAACTCCAGGCTATGAGTTGGGATAGTTTATGACAAAGCCCAAGTGTTGCAGAACCTGGATGATGCGCACAGTGGCCTGCTGTGCCTCCCTTTATAAGCTAGCTGTCCAGATTGGGAAAGATGAAGACCACCCTGGAGCCAGAGGAAGGCGGCCATGACTACCAGGCATTTTGTGAAGACTCTTGGGAGGCTAGGCTGAAGAAGTGCCTGCCCCCTACTACAAACCACAGGTACTGCCTATGGTTGGGGTGGATGAGGATGTGGGTATAAGCATCCTTGAAGTCTAAGGAGCATAGCCAGTCTCCCTGCTGGAGGTATGGCAGCAATGTTCCAAAGGAGAGCATCTTGAACTTCTCCCGCAGGTCAAGGATGGGCCTTAGACCCCTGTCCTCTTTGGCACGAGGAAGTATCTGGAGTAGAACCCCCTGCCTCTGAGGTAGTGGGGCACCGGTTCCACTGCCTTGTCCTCGAGAAGACCTGCCAACTCCTTCAGAAGAAGGTCCTAGTGGAGAGGAGACCTGAGGAGCTTTCTCGAGAAGGGGGAGGTATCTGAGCCAGATGGAGGAGATAACAACCTTCCCTGACCACCTTTAGTGCCCCGGAGTCGGTGGTGATGGCCACTCACCTCTGGGCATAGAGGGCCAGACGTCCCCCTGTGGGCTGCTGATCTCCTTGGGGAAGAGAGGCTATACTCTCAAGGAGTCAAAAGCTCCCCCCTGGCTGGGCTGGGGCCGGTGCCTGGGGTTTTGGAGCCTTCTGCTTACAAGGGCCATGCCCATGTCGCTTGGCCTGCTGACCCTGTTGGGGAGCCGGGGAGGCCTGATAAGTTGGGTAATTTCGGTAAGCAGCCCCCTTCCTTGGGTAAAAGGACTTTTTACCCAAGCCCTTCCATCGGGGAGGAGCAGTGGTCGTCTTAGAGAGCCTGGTCCTCATCATGAACTCAGTCTCAAGCTCGGCAGCCTTGTCGGTCATGGGTTTGCCAAAGAGGTTCTCTCCTTGGCATGGGAGGTCAACCAATTTGTCCTGAACCCAATTCTCGAGGTCGGACAACTGAAGCCAAGCTTGACGGCTACCCAGGCCGTGAACTCAAACCCATCATAGGCCGCTCGAGCCATGAATTTGGAGCACTCAAGGATGGCGTTGGCCAGGTTCTTGAACTGCTGCAAGGGTTCCTCGGAGCTACCAGCCGAGAACCCCACTAGTTCCTTCACCAGGTCTCTCAGGTACATGCCCATGTACAGCTGATAGGCCTGGATGCGGCAGGTGAGCATTGAGCCCTGGTAGCACTTTCTGACGAGGGCGTCCAAGGTGCGGGCCTCCCTACCGGGGGGCACCGAGTTGTGCGTCTTCTGGCTTTTCAGCCGATGTATGGCCGACTCCACCAGCATTGAGTTATGCGGCAGTTGTGACTTCTGGAAGCCCGGGCTCTGGTGGACCCGATACATCGAGTCGAGCCATCTGCTCACCACTGGCACCAATGCTATTGTCTCTCACATTCGGAGCATGAGCATTGCAGGATGGGAGGAATGGGCACCATGAGCAACTCCCATGGAGGGGCCTTGTACTGGAGGATCTCCAACTCATCCACCTGAGGGTCCTCCTCAGACTCGGTTGGGAATGCCAGGGCCTTAGACATATCCTTGACAAAATCCAGGAAGCCCATGTCCTCGGGCGGGGACCACCGCCAAGGTTACGAGATGGGAGAGTGAGAAGGGACGCTGCGGTGGCGACTGGTATTGGAGGACTCCTCATCCTCTGTCTCCCACTCGGAGTAGTCCATTGAGGACTCGTAGGAGGGCTGCTCCGTGGGCCTCAGGGGCCCCGATACCCTATGGCCGGCATCCAGTGTCCGGTAAACTTTCCGGAGATGACCACAGTCCTGTTGAGCGTGACTCAAAGTGCGACCTCGGCTGAGGATCGCCTCGAGGCCAAAGAGCCTCAAGCTTCGGCTCAACCTCCAGGGATGTCTTGGACATCGAGGGCCCGGTGGTCGGGGTGGATGAATGCGTGCCGGACAACAGTGCTCGCTGCTGGTCCATGAAGGCAGACAAACTGTGCTCCAGTGCCATCATTCTGGACTCCAGACTAGATGGCTCTGCAGTCTTTGGCGCGGGCACAGAGAGACTCGGACCCGATGACGGCTCCCCTGAAGGGGAATCTTCAATGAGGATGGTGTCTGTGGACCAAGGCCAGTCCATGGTCAGATCCTTCCGGGGGGCCTTCGCAGGTCGCTCCGTCTCAGACACCTCTGACGAGTGTCTCAGACTGAAGGACTAGGACTGGGCCCGGGAAGCTCCCAGCCGGTCGGAACCATCCAAGGATGCCGCCTTCTAGGGTTTCTTTTTCTTCCTGGGTTCCCTCGAGGGAGACCCCCTTTCTAAGGACCCATAAAGAGGCTCTGGTTCGGAGAATTCTGCCCAAGATGTCAGGGCCTCAGACAAGGCCCTGGCCTTCGGAGGCATCAGGGACTCAGGGAAAAACTTATTGTGCTAAGCTTCTGGTGGCTCTTGAGGGCCTTGCTGGACATCCTCTTGCAGAGACCGCAGACCACCGGGTCGAGGTCTGGCCCGAGGCAGCAAAGACAGCAGTCATGTGTGTCGGTCAAAGATATGATTTTAGAACACCAATCACATTTCTTAAAGCCACTGGAAGCCATGAGGGAAAAATGTACCCATGCGAGGTCGAAGACCCTCTGGGCTGCCAGCGGGAGAAGAAAGGCGTGAAGACACGAGAAAAAGAAAATAACGGAAGACTACAAAAATTAAACCAAACCCGACGCCGAGGCTCCGAGGTCAGTAGGTGAGAAGAGTACCGGTGCAATACCGAAGGCGAGTGTAAAACTCGGAGAGAGAAATAATCAACCTTTTCCAGGGACAAGCCAGACAACGTCTGAAGGGCTCCATGGAAAAAAGGAGACAGCAAGATGGCACCTTGGGCGGGAAGGGGACCACGCATGCGTGGTGGCATCTCCCAAAGGTTTTCTTTGAAAGCTGGAGGGATGCTTCCACGAGGGCTCCGTCAGTGACGACATCACTTATATGTGAGGAATGACTTCCTGCTTGTTCCCAGAGAACAGTTAATCACAAACACATTGTGTGTAAGGAATGTAGATACAATGTATCTGTAAAAAATGACAAAGATAATAAACAATGAGGCCGAAAGGCTCTTGGAATTAAATTCTCATGTATTTATATTGAAAAGATAACATTTTGTAAAGGCCGACTGAAAGAGCTCGCAACCAGAGACATGAGAATAAAAGCATAAATGAGCCAAACCAAAGAAAACTGTTGTGAACACAGTAAATATCAAGCAAGTCATACTGTTTAATTATAGACGCATGCAAAGTAGTAATAATTTTGGAACGCAATTAAGGCTTCTCGTATAAAAAACAAAGTCGAACTCCCCGAAAGGACACTGTGTATAATGAGCGGTGAAATCGTGAAACATGGGGCCATAATCAATTTAACAACACCGACAATGTAAGCTGGCTGCATTAAAAGTTATGGTCATAAGTGCCAAGGAAATTAAACTTAAGGACCATTCATATCTTTTATATCTGAAAGATTTTACCATAAAAATCGTCATGTCAGAGAAGATGCATATATTAATGAACGCAACAGCCCTGAAAAACGTGAGACTGACAACAGATCCCAAAAGAATGTACAAAAAAAGCAATGATTTCCATACAAGATGTAAAACAGCACAGTTAAAACTTCAGTGCTAAGCCATATAAATAGGGCATTTTTTATGCTGATTGAAAAATGAGCCCGTATTGTCTGAAACATGATCAAACGTGGTATGTAAACTATAAATATCCAAAAGTTAGATCCATAAATACTAATCAGAACAAGTCAATCTGTATTAGAAACATAGAAACATGATGACAGAAAAAGACCACATGGCCTATCTAGTCTGTCCTTCCATATCAACAACTACAACAGTCCACTTTTTACCTTTAGAGATCCTCTGTGTTGGTCCCATGCTTTTTTGAATTCAGTTACTGTCCTCATCTCTACCACCTCCACTGGGAGACTATTCCATGGATCCACTACTCTTTCCGTAAAGAAATATTTCCGCATATCACTCCTGAATCTATCTCCCTTCACCCTCATCCCATGTCCCCTCGTAGCAGAACTTGCTTTCAATTGAAAGAGGCTCTCTCCCTGAACATTTATGCCACGGAGGTATTTAAACATCTCAATCATATCACCTCTATCCCGCCTTTCCTCTAAGGTGTACATATTAAGATCCTTAAGTCTGTCCTCATATGCTTTATAATGAAGCCCACTAATCATTTTAGTAGCCACCCTCTGCACTGACTCCATCCTTTTCACATCCTTTTGAAGGTGCGGTCTCCAGAATTGTACACTATACTCCAAATGAGGTCGCACCAAAGACTTATACAGAAGCATTATCATCTCCTTTTTTCTGCTAGCCATTCCTCTCCGTATGAACCCAAGCATCCTTCTAGCTTTTGCCGTCGTCTTTTCTACCTGTTTAGCTACTTTAAGATCATCAGACACAACCACGCCTAGGTCCCGCTCTTCTTTAGTGGACAAAAGTACTTCACCTCCTATACTGTATTGCTCCCTTGGATTGCTGCAGCCCAAATGCATGACCTTACATTTTTTAACATTAAATCCCAGCTGCCAAATTCTAGACCGTTCTTCAAGCTTAGCTAGATCCCTCCTCATGTTATCTACACCTTCCTGGGTGTCTACTTTATTGCAGATTTTGGTATCATCTGCAAAGAGGCAAACCTTACCTGACAGCCCTTCCGCTATATCACTAACAAAGATGTTAAAAAGAATCGGACCAAGGACAGATCCCTGGGGCACACCACTGGTAACATCATTCTCCTCAGAGTGAGCTCCATTTACTTGTACTCTTTGTCGCCTCCCACCCAACCAATTTCTAACCCAAGCAGTAACTTTAGGGTCCATCCCTAGGGTGCTCAGTTTGTTTATAAGTCGCCTGTGAGGAACAGTGTCAAAGACTTTACTGAAATCTAAATACACCACATCTAGAGCTCTCCCTTGGTCCAACTCCCTGGTCACCCAGTCAAAGAAATCAATCAGATTTGTCTGACAAGACCTGCCTCTGGTGAATCCATGCTGCCTCGGATCCTGTAATCCGCTGGACTCCAGAAACCTCACTATTTTCTCTTTCAGCAGCGTTTCCAATAATTTACTCACCACGAAGTTAAACTAACCGGCCTGTAGTTTTCAACCACATCCTTACTTCCGCTTTTGTGTAAAGGCACCACATGAGCCTCTCTCCAGTCCTTTGGCACCACTCCTGACTCCAACGAGGCATTGAAAAGGTCAGTCAGTGGAGTTGCTAGAACGTCCCCAAGTTCCCTCAGTATTCTAGGGTGTATCTCATCCGGTCCCATCGGTCTACTTTAAGTTGAGCTAGTTTCTCACGAACACAGTCTTCTGAAAATTGTTCAAGATGTCCCTCGCTTCTGTTCCTATTTGTGGGTGTTTTCTGAGGTCCTGCTCCTGGTTCATCTGTGAACACAGAACAAAAATATTTGTTAAGCAATTCCGCTTTATCCTTATCAGCTTCTACATATTCCCCCCCCTGCACCCTTGAGTCTGACAATACCACTTTTGCCCTTCCTCTTCTCACTAACCTCTCAGGAACCTGGACACCAAGGGATGTAGAGAGAGAGGTTGCCCTTCCACTGGAGAGTGTGTGCTGATAAAGCACTAAGATGAACTCAGACCAAATTTGACTTGAGGCCTAATTCTGAAAGGTAAAGAAGGTAGTGCAACACCACAGACACCTGGCAGGAGAATGGGTTCTCATTCTGCTGAGCACACCACACCTCAAATCTACGCCACTTAAATGCGTAGGTTATCCTAGTCGATTGCCTCCTAAAGGCTAGCAGGACATCCTCTATCGTTTTAGGGAGGAGAAGTGGTGCAAGGACAACACTTTCAGCAGCCATGCCATCAGGTTGAGGGACCTGACGTTGGGATGCAGAAGAGAGCCCCTCTCCTGAGACAGGAGGTTGAGTTGTAATCCCAGAGGAATTGCAGCCTCCTCCACCAGCTGCAGGAGCAGCGGAAACCATGGCTGTCTCGGCCACCTGGGCACCACCAGGATGACCGAGGCTTTGTCTTGAAGGATCTTGAATGAGGTACGAGCTACCAGGGGCATAGGGGGAAACGCATATAGGAGGCCCACAGACCATGATATTAGAAAAGCATCTGCAGCCAACCTGTGTGGGTGTGGCTGTCTGGAACAGAAATAGGGCAACTGGTGATTTAGTGGGCTCGCAAACAAATCCATGGATGGTCGCCCTCAGCACTGGAAGAGCTGCTGGGCTATGTTGGGATTCAGTTAACACTAGTGCAGTTGGAGAAAGTAGTTACTCACCTATTACAGGTGTTCTCCAGGAGCAGAAGGAATCAGTCCTCACATATGGGTGATGTCGGTGCCGACGGAGCCCCCGTGCAGAGCACTTCCACAGCTTTCAAGGAAAGCCTTTGGGAATGCAGCGCGCATGCACGGTCACCTTCCCCCCCAAGGGTGCCATCTTGCTCAGTCTGATGACATAGCTAAAAGACAGCAAAAAACAAAAATGAAGTATATGACTGCAACTCCCAGGGGAGGAGGGAGGGTTGTGACGACTGATTCCTGCTGCTCCTGGAGAACACCTGTTACAGGTGAGTAACTACTCTTTCTCCAGGACCAAGCAGGAAGTCAGTCCTCACATATGGGACTCCCCAGCTCTAGGCTACCGGGAACCCAAAGCTGAAAAAATTAGCTTCCTCTAGAGCCTCAGCATCCGTGATAAGAATCTTCTCTGAGAACGCCCCCGTACGGTAGCCCAACACAAGGGCCGGAGGGTAGGAGTTGCCTAAACCTCAAAGAGATTACGGAGTACTGCCTGTCCGAAAGCACTGTCCCTTCGGGACTCCCTCTCGAGGCAGTAATGGGCCGCAAAGGTCTGGCTTGAAGACCAAGTAGCAGTCCGGCAGATGTCTGCCAATGGAACAGAGCGGAGATGAGCTACTGGCGCGGCTTTCGCCCTGACACGGTGGGCCGTGACTCGACCCTGCAAGGAGAGGCCGGCTGCCCTGTACGCCCAGGCGATAGAATCTGCTACCCAAATGGACAACGTATGCTTGGAGACAGGTAACCCCAGTTTATTAGGGTCAAAAGATATGAAGAGCTGAGCAGCCCTTCGATGCCCCTGCGTACGGTCTATGTAAAAGTACAATGCCCTTCTACAGTCCAGGGTATGCAAGACTGTTTCAGCCCGGCTGGCGTGCAGCCTGGGAAAGAATGTTGGAAGAACCACCTCCTGATTGAGGTGGAAGGAGGAGACAACCTTTGGAAGGAATTTAGGATGAGTCCATAAGACCACCCTGTTCCTATAGAACCATGTGAATGGTCTATCCGAAACCAGAGCTTGGAGTTCACTCACACGCCTGGCCGAGGTAAGAGCTACCAAGAACAACGCCGTCTAAGAAAGGAATCGTAAGTGACAGGTAGCCATCGGCTCAAACGGTGGGCGAGTAAGTTGCTGCAAGACCACGTTCAAATCCCACACAGTGGCTGGTGGACGAACCGGAGGTGTGAGCAAAAACAGGCCTCTGAGGAAGTGGGACATCAAGGGGTGGCCCGACAGAGACTGTCCCTCCACCCGTGAGTGGTGCGCCGATAGAGCACTGAGGTGGATCCGAACAGAGTTGGATTTAAGGCCTAGGTCTGATAGGTGAAGCAGATACTGCAGCACCACTGGCACCAGGCACGAAAAAGGATCCTCCTGGCGCTGAGCACACCAGGTGGAGAACCTACACCACTTGAGGGTATAAGACTTCCGGGTGGATTGCCTCTTAGAGGCCAACACCACCTCTTCCACTTCCTTAGGTAGAAGTAAGGAGGCTAGAACTATCCTTTCAGCAGCCAGGCCATCAGATTGAGGGATTTGAGGTTGGGGTGCAGGAGAGATCCCTGGTCCTGAGACAGGAGATCGGGTTGCACCCCCAGAGAGAGTGGAGTGTCCACCGCCAACTGCAGAAGGAGTGGGAACCACGGCTGCCTCGGCCATCTGGGGGCTACCAGAATCACCGAGGCCTTGTCCTGAAGAACCTTGAACAAGGTACTGGCCACTAGAGGCGTGGGAGGAAACGCATACAGTAGGCCCGTAGACCAAGAAATTAGAAACACATCTGCTGCTATTCTCAGAGGATGCGGTTGTCTGGAACAGAACCTGGGCAGCTGCCAGTTCAGTGGACTCGCAAAGAGATCGATAGTTGGAAGACCCCCACCTTAGAAAGATCTGTTGGACCACTAGTGGATTCAAGTGCCATTTGTGAGACTGTAGAATCCTGCTTAACCTGTCTGCTAGGTAATTCTCCTGTCCAGGTAGATAAACTGCTTTGAGAAACATGCCTTGTTTGACTGCTAGGGAGCAAAAAGCTTGTGATTCCTGACACAGAAGCCTGGATCTTGTGCCTCCCTGCTTGTTCACATAGAACATTGCCACTTGATTGTCTGAACTAAGACAGACTGGTGAGAGAGAACATGAGAGAAAGTCTGTAGAGCCAAGCGGATAGCTCGCAACTCCAACAGATTGATCTGCTGTGTTGCCTCCCAAGGAGACCAGAGGCCCTGAGTGCATGCACCCTGGCAATGTGCCCCCAACCCTGTAAGGAAGTATCGGTTGTCAGCACCTGTGTGTGTGGCGGCACTTGGAAAGGCACTCCCCTGACAAGGTTTGGGAGATGTAGCCACCACCGCTGGGAGTCCACTAGTAGTTTGGACACCCTTACTCTGTCTCTTAAGTCTCCTGTGGCTTGCACCCACTGAGCTCTGAGGCACCACTGAGCAGGCCGCATGTGCAGACGGGCATTCGGAGTTACATGGACCGTGGATGCCATGTGGCCTAAGAGCCTCAGGAAGTGTCTGGCGGAGACCAGAGAACCGCTCTGGAACTATTTGTCCAAGCCCATCAGCCTGTGGGCCCTGGCCTTGGGCAAATAAGCCTTTGCCTGAAGGGTATCTAGTCTTTACCCTATGAACTCTGTTCTGTGAGGGGAGCAAAGTGGACTTTACGAAGTTTATGACAAAGCCTAGATGCTGGAGAAGAGATACAGTGCTAAGGGTGGCTTGTCTGGTCTCCTGTGGAGACTGACCCCTGATGAGCCAGTCGTCCAGGTATGGGAAGACAAAGATGCCCTGGCTTCTGAGATAGGCCGCCACCACTGCCAGGCACTTGGTGAAAACCCTGGGAGCGGAGGTTAGGCCAAATGGAAGTACCCTGTACTGAAAATGATTTCCTCCCACTACAAATGTGAGATATTGTCTGTGGTCTGGATGAATGAGGATGTGAGTATAAGCATCCTTTAGGTCTAAGGAGCATAGTCAATCTCCCTGCTGGAGGTAGGGCAGCAGTATCCCAAGGGTAAGCATCTTGAACTTTTCCCTCTCCAGGAACTTGTTGAGATTTCGCAAATCTAGGATGGGCCTGAGGCCTCCTGTCCTTTTTGGTACCAGAAAGTACGTGGAATAGAAGCCTTGCCCTTTCAGGTGGTGAGGCACTGGTTCCACCGCCTGCTCCTTTAGAAGACTTGCCAACTCCTGAAGGAGGAGGTTCCTGTGAAGAGGGAGTCTTGGAGGCTCCCCTGGAAAATAGGAGGGGGGTAACTGGTTGAAGTGGAGCAAGTAGCCCTTCTGGACTATGCTCAGTACCCAGGTATCCCCCGTTATGACTGACCACCTGTGGGCGTACTGTGTCAGACGGCCTCCTGTGCTGAGTGGCGCCAGCTGTGGAGGAGAGGCTATGCAGTGGGAGTCAAAACTCGCTCCCTGCTGTGAAGGAACCGGAGCTGGCAGCTTGGGGGTTTTCTGCCTATGTCCCTGCCCCTTGGCCTGCTTACCCTGTTGGGGAGCTGTAGAGGCCTGGAAATGAGGGTAGGATTTGTAGGCAGTACACTTCCTCTTGAAAAAGGGCTTCTTCCCCAAGCCCTTCTTTTTCTGAGAAAGGGCAGAAGTCTTTCTGGACAACCTTGTCCTGGTGAGAGTCTCAGACTCTAGTTCTGCAGCCTTTTCAGCCATGGGTTTGCCAAAAACGTTCTCACCTCGGCAAGGGACATCGACCAACTTGTCCTGTACCCATGGCTCCAGATCTGATGACTGCAGCCAGGCCTGACGGCGTGCATCGATGCCGGCCGTGGCTACCTGGGCCGAAGCCTCAAAGCCATCATAGGCTGCTCGAGAGATAAACTTTGAGCACTCTCGAATCCCCGATGACAAAGCTTTGAACCTCTGCAAAGGTTCCTCGGAGAGGCCAGCTGAGAACCTGGCAATTTCCTTCGCCAGGTCTCGGAGGTACATGCCCATGTACAGCTGGTAAGTCTGGACACGGCAAGACAGCATAGAGCCTTGGAAGCACTTTCTACCGAGGGCATCCAGGTTCCGGGCCTCCCGGCCGGGGGGCACCAAGGAGTGCATCTTCTGACTCTTCAGACGATGCATGGCCGATTCCACAACCACGGAGTGGTGTGGTAGCTGTGCCTTCTGGAACCCAGGGCTCGATAGATGGAATCGACTCATTTGCTAAGAATCGGCGCCGAGGCCGGTGCCTCACACATGCGGAAGAGCAGCCGTTCCAGCATCGGAGGAACCGGTACAGTAAAGGCCTCCTTAGGTGGAGAGTCGTACTGGAGTGCATCGAGCTCTTCAGCTTGAAGCTCTTCCTCGGCATCCGCGGAGAAGGCCAAAGCCTTGGCCATGTCCCTCATGAAGTCCGAGAACCGGGTATCCTCCGGGGGCGGGGGGGGGGGCCTTCTCCGAGGCTCGGACTCCAGTGAGTCCGAAGGGACGCACCGGGTCTAGAAGGTGTCCGGGGACTCCTCGTCCTCCGTCTCCCAGTCCGACTCCTCCGAGGAGGAATCGAGCGGCTCTGGCCATGTGGGCTTTGATGCCACCCGCCCAAACGCCGACCTCGGCCCCGCACAGGAGGTCGAGGGGGACCTTGACCGAGGATCGACTCAAGACTTCATCGACTCGAGGATCGGCACAGTCTCCGGGGTCGACTTGGACGTCGAGGTCCCGGTGGTTGGGGCAGATGCACTGGTCAGACCGACGATCAGCACCCGCTGCTGTTCCATGAAGGGCAGCCATGCTGCTCTCCAAGGCCGTCAACCTGAGTCCGAGCTCAGGAGACTCAGCAGCCCCCCGACTCGAGCCCCGACGGCGTTGGCTCCCCCGGGGGAGAGTCCACGAGGACAACTGCACTCATGTGACTCGGGGACTCCAGCTCCACATGAGGTAATTTCAAAGGCCTCTCCGACTCCGAGAGCCCAGACCTTGGTCGGGGCTATGGGACCTGGCCCTCGAGGGAACAGGAGCATCCACCGACGTCGCCCTCGTGAGCTTTTTCTTCCTTCTGTGTTCCCGAGGAGACCCCCCTCTCAGAGGAGCCTCGACGGTGCTCGGGATTGGAGTCCCGAGATGTCGAGGACTCTGACGAAGTCCGTGCCTGGCCGGACGCGGAGTCAGAAAAAATTCTTTCACGCTGATGTTGACGGTTCCTCAGCACCTTCGATGACATCTTGTCACACGGGCCACAGGCCAGCAGGTCATGGTCGGGCCCGAGGCATCGGAGGCAGCAGTCATGTGTGCTGGTGAGACATAAGTTTCTTGCACCGATCACACTTCTTGAACCTGCTGGCAGCCATCGGGGGGAAAAGGGCCCCTGCGAGGTCAAAAGACCGGGCTGCCAGTGAAACACACAAAAAAGGCACAAATGCTAGTCTCAAAAGACAAAAACGGAAAAATGAACTCCGGGCTCAATACCGGTGCACCTGGCCCAGGCGGGAAGGGGAACCGGCAATGAACCGGGTAGAACCACAAAAAAAACGTAGAAAATCACTTTTTTACCGGGTGACACGAACTCACGTCCATCGGGCTCCATGGAAAAAAGAAGACTGAGCAAGATGGCACCCTTTGGCGGGAAGGGGACCACGCATGCACGCTGCATTCCCAAAGGCTTTCCTTGAAAGCTGGGGAAATGCTCCGCACGGGGGCTCCGTCGGCGCCGATGTCACCCATATGTGAGGACTGACTTCCTGCTTGGTCCTGGAGAATTCTGCTTAGCTTGTCGGCTAAGAAGTTCTCCTGGCTTGGCAAGTAAACCGCTTTGAGGTTTATACCCTGGCTGACTGCAAAGGAGCATAGGTCCAGGGTTTACTGACATAGGATGCGAGGAGCCTGTGCCCCCATGCTTGTTCACATAGAACATTGCTACTTGGTTGTCTGTCTGAATCAAGACAGTCTGATGAGCCAGGGTTTGGCAGAATGTCCGAAGAGCTAGGCGGATCGCTCGAAGCTATAGGAGATTGATTTGTTGTGTGCTCTCCCACGGAGACCACACACCCTGGGGAGTGCAGACCTGCTGGCAATGAGCACCCCCATCCCAGCAGGAATGCATCCGTAGTCAGCACCGTCAAGTGCGTGGGAGGCTGAAAAGGCACTCCCTCCAGAAGGTTGTGAGGCTGAAGCCACCATTTCAACAACTTTACCAGGCATTGGGACACCTTGATATTGTCTCTGAGTCTGCCTGTGGCTTGTGTCCACTGGTCCCTGAAGCACCAATGAGCTGTTCTCATGTGTAGTCGGGCATTGGGTGTCACATGCACTGTGGAGGCCATGTGACCAAGGAGGCGCAGAAATGTCTTGCTGAAATTCGGGATCTGCAACTCACTTGCTGTACTAGGGCCACAAGTCTTTGTGTCCGGTCCTCTGGTAGATAAGCCCTTGCCCCTATAAACTCCAGTCCCTGAGTGGGAACCAGAGTGGACTTTGTGTAGTTGATAAGAAAGCCCAAGGTGCTGGAGCAACTGGATAATGCGGGACATGATCTGTTGGGCTTCTAGAGCTGACTGGGCTCTGGATGAGTCAGTCATCTAAGTAGGGGAAGATAAATACCCCTTGAGTTCTTAGGAAGGCCGCCACCACCGCAAGGCACTTTGTGAATACCCTGGGTGCCGAGGCTAGGCCAAATGGAAACCATCGGGCCCGATGCCAGCTCTCCCAGAGGAGAGTCCACAACGAGAACAAGGCTTACCCTTCCTCAGCGTCTCTGGTTCCTTTCAAGGGAGTTTGGCAGGCCTCTCCGACTCTGAAGATCCGGGGAGGTGCTCCTGGCTCCGCAACCAAGCCCACGAGGGACCAGGCCGCTCGGAGCTCTCAGACGATGACGCCCTCATGGATTTCTTCTTCCTCCGGTATTCCCGTGAGGGAGACCCCCTTTCAGAGGACACCCGACACTGCTCGGGATCAGACAGCTCCTGAGAGGTCGAGGCCTCTGATGAGGTCTGGGCCCGGGCAGGTGTGGACTCGGGAAAAATCTTGTCATGTTGCTGCTGCCTGCTCCTCAAGGCCTTGGAAGACATCTTCTTGCACGGGCCACAGACCACGGGGTCGTGGTCAGGCCCGAGGCAGCAGTCGTGTGTGTTGGTGAAAGACATCAGTTTCGTGCACCCATCACACTTCTTAAAGCCGCTGGCAGCCATCGGAGGAAAAAGGGCCCTTGCAAGATCAAAGGACCGGACTGCCAGCTAAAAAGAAAAAAGAGTGCGAACGCTAGTCCCTAAGGACAAAAACTAAAAAATTGGACCGGACTTGATACTGGTATACCGAGGCGAGATGGGAAAGGGAACCGGCATTGAATCGGCAAAGCAGAACACAATTTTCTAACTTTTACTACTTTTTCCATAGGGAAACTGGGATGATGTCCTTTGGGCTCCGCGGAAAAAAGGAGACTGAGCAAGATGGCACCCTTGGGTGGAAGGGGACCGCGCATGCGTGATGCAGTCCCAAAGGCTTTCTTTGAAAGCTGGGGATTTGCTCTGCATGGGGGCTCTGTCGACGTCACCCATATGTGAGGACTGACTTCCTGCTTGTTCCTGGAGAATAATGGGTTTACATCCCCTTCCAGCAGACTGGAGACTGAGAATTCCAAGATTTGGTAATAGCATCACATTCCCTTTATAGGATGACATCACCAAGCCAGTATCCCACTATGAAAGCAGTAAGTGCTAATCCCTAATTAAAAGCGTGTTTACTACAAAACATATGATTACTAAACACAGTTGTGAGCATCTTAACTAACCTTAAAAGCACTAAAGAATAAATATCACACTTAATCTTCAAATATGCTTGCACCTAATATGAAAATGGATGGGTTCTGGTCTTTACTGGAGGGACTAAAGGAAAGCAAATAAGCAGGTAAGGTCTAATGTATCCTTCCATAGCATCCCTCCAGTATAGTCCAGACTAATGGGATGTACCAGAACAGTACTTAGTAAAGGGAGGGACCTGCAATCCCTCCCTCTAATACTCAAGCTCCAAATTGTGTATCTGCTCTTGAATACACGTTCAAATGATAATACTTAGAAACATAGAAACATGACAACAGAAAAAGACCACATGGCCTATCTAGTCTGTCCTTCCATATCAACAACTACAACAGTCCCCTTTCTTCCTTTAGAGATCCTCTGTGTTTGTTCCATGTTTTTTTGAATTCAGATACTGTCCTCATATCTACCACCTCCACTGGGAAACTATTCCACGGATCCACCACTATTTCCGTAAAGAAATATTTCCGCATATCACTCCTGAATCTATCCCCTTTCACCCTCATCCCATGTCCCCTCATAGCAGAACTTGCTTTCAATCGAAAGAGGCTGTCCCCCTGTGCATTTATGCCATGAAGGTATTTAAACGTCTCAATCCTATCACCTCTATCCCGCCTTTCCTCTAAGGTGTACATATTAAGATCCTTAAGTCTGTCCTCATATGCTTTATAATGAAGACCACTAACCACTTAAGTAGCCACCCTCTGTACTGGCTCCATCCTGTTTATATCCTTTTGAAGGTGCGGTCTCCAGAATTGCACACAATACTCCAAATGAGGTCGCACCAAAGACTTATACAGAGGCACTATCACCTCTTTTTTTCTGCTAGCCATTCCTCTCCGTATGCACCCAAGCATCCTTCTAGCTTTTGCTGTCGCCTTTTCTACCTGTTTAGCCACTTTAAGATCATCAGACACAACCATGCCGAGGTCCCGCTCTTCTTTAGTGGACAAAAGTACTTCACCCCCTATACTATATTACTCCCTTGCATTGCTGCAGCCCAAATGCATGACCTTGCATTTTTTCACATTAAATCCCAGCTGCCAAATTCTAGACCATTCTTCTAGCTTATCTAGATCCCTCCTCATGTTATCTACACCTTCCTGGGTGTCTACTCTATTGCAGATTTTGGTATCATCCGTAAAGAGGCAAACCTTACCCGACAGTCCTTCTGCTATATCACTAATAAAGATGAAAGTATGTAAGGTTGACCAGGTTGTCGCCTTACAAATGTCTGCTGGAGGCACCAGACTAGATTCCACCCACTAAGCTGCCTGTGCTCTCATGGAATGTGCTTCTAAACTCTCCAGTGGAGTCTTCTTGCACAATAAGCAAGCTGACAATATAGCTTCTTTTATCCAATGGGCAATAGTTGCTTTTGAAGCTGCTTGCTTCTTATGCTGCCCTCCATAAAGCACAAATAGACAATCTGATTGACAAAATGTTTTTGTACGATTCAAATAACAATGAATAACCTGGCGCATATCCAACGTACTAATTTGCAGATCTACTGTGTCTGGGAAGCTCGGTAGGATGACAAACTGATTGACATGGAATGATGTCACGACCATAGGTAAACATGACGGCACCGTACATAAAACAATCTTCTCCTTCAAAATTAACAGAAAAGGCTCACAACATGATAATGCCTGACATTATGAAATACGCCGTGCTGAACAAATTGCCACCAAAAATACAACTTTTAAAGTTAAATCCTTTAAAGTAGTGACTTTCAAAGATTCAATATAGTGAGAACTAAATTCAAATTCCAAGAAGGTACCACTGAATGTATCTGAGGCCGAATTTTCTTTACTGTCCTAAGGAAGCATATAACATCAGGATGCATTGCCAAAGTATGAACCTGAACGCGACCTCGATAACAAAATAACACTGCTATCTATACTCTTAAAGAATTTAGTGCAAAGCCTTTATCCACTTCTACCTGCAGGAAATGTAACACATCCAGAATGGAAGACTGTAATGGCTTTATTCTATGTTCTGCGCTCCCTTGCTCAAAAATACACCAAACTTGAATATAAGCAATGGATGTTGAATGTCTGCGAGATTTCAAAAGCGCAGCAATCACTGCTGCTGAATAGGTTCACTTCCTTAAGCGAGTACTTTCAAGAGCCAAGCTGTAAGCAAGAATCAATCTACTTGATGCATGCTCACTGGACCCTGTGAGAAAAGATGTTTTGTGATTGGTAGTTTGCAGGGTACTGTTACTGTCAAACGAATGAGATCTGCATACCATGGTCTGTGAAGCCAATTTAGTGCTATCAATATTACCTGACTCCTGTGTTTTTCTATCCACTGTAAGACCCGGCCAATTAACAGCCATGGTGGAAATACGTAAAGCAGTGCATCTTGTGGCCATGGCTGCGAGAGAGTGTCTCTTCCCTCAGACATTCTCTCTCTCTTTCGACTGAAGAACCTCGGACATTTTACATTTGTGACAGAAGCCATTAAGTCTATCACTGGTGGAACCTATCTTTGTGTTATTTTTTGAAAGACTGTCTGATCCAGTGACTATTCCCCTGGATCTAGATGACGACTGAGAAAGTCTGCTTCTACATTCTCCACTCATGCTACATGCACTGCTGCTATGGCTTGAAGATTATGTTCTGCCCAGTAGTGGCTCTATCTCTAAGGACAATATCAAACTTCCTGTCCCTCCTTGCCGACACAAAATTCTTATGGCTTTTCCTTCAAGATGGGACTGAAAAGTTTACAGTGCCAGAAACACCACTCATCTCTAAACGATTTATCAACCATGATGTCTGTTTGCTTTTCCATTTCCCTTGTGCTATTTGATCCTGACAATGGGCTTCCGAGCCTGAGACTGGCATCCGTCATCACTAATGTCCATATTGGCGGATCTAATGGCATGCCTGCCATTAGACTTTCAGGTCTAAGCCATCATTTCAGGCTTAGCCAAATCTGCGTTGGTCAAACAAGTTTCTGAGACAGCGGACAACTCTGTGGACTCCACCGTGACAACAATGCCCTTTGAAGTGGACGCATATGCACTTACGCCCATAGTACTAGGTCCAAGGTTGTTGCCATGAATCCCAGTATCTGCAGATATAACCATGTTGGAGTTTTGCTGGGCAGAAATATTCATAATTGAATCTGCAACTTGTTCATTTGCTCGTGTGGCAGAAAGACCATTCCTTGCCTGGTATTGAACTTCGCTCCCAGATGAATCAGAGATTGTGAAGGAATAAGATGACTCTTGTCCTTGTTGATAACCCAGCCTAGATTCTGTAAGAGATCCATGACTTTTGCTGTTACCAAGCTGCTCTCCTGGAGAGTTTTTGTTCTTATCAGCTAGTCCTTTAGATAAAGGTGCACCAACACCCCTTCTTGACACAAGGCAGCTGCTATCACTACCATAACTTTCGTGAAACTTTGAGGAATTGCTGCTAGGCTAAATGGCAGAGCCTGAAACTGATAATGGTCCAATGGCATTGCAAAATGAAGATAATGTTGATGTTCTGCAGATATAGGAATATGGAGCTAGGCCTCCGTCAGATCTAAGTCCATTAAAAATTCATAGGCCTCCGTCAGATCCAAGTCCATTAGGAATTCTCCTGTTTGTACTGCCACTATCACAGAACATAAGGTTTCCATGTGAAAATAAGGAATCCTTAAAGCCCAATTTACACACTTAAGATCCAAAACCGGACGGAAAGTTTCTTCCTTCTTTGGAACCACAAAGGAGATGGATTATCGCCCTAAGCCTATCTGATGTTAATGGAACTGGAATCACAGCTTGGATTTGCAGAAGTCAATGCAAAGTGTTCTCGAACACCGCTCTTTTTTCTCTTGCAAGGAGAAAGAACAAAGGCATCCCTGAAATGTTCTGCAAACTCTAGAGCATAACCACCGCAAATTCTCTCTAGAACCCATTGATCTGTAGTTATTTTGACCCAGGCAGAGTAAAAATGCTGTAGGCGACCTCCTATTGGAAATTTCTCTACATGGGTCTGCCGTATCTCATTGTACTTTCTTTTGACTTGCACCTGACCTGGCAAAGGAACCACGGTCTACTCCTTTTCCTCCACAAAAGGGCTGACCTCTTTGTGAATATCTTGATCTTTGATACGGGGCAAATCTAGCAGCTTTACAGTGATGAAAATCTCTAAAGGGCGGCCTTGAAGGGACGAATGCTTTCGACCCTCTGAGCCTATCCTCAGGAAGTCTAGCTGGTTTAGACTCCCCTAAGACCTTTACCAACTTTTCCAAAGTCTCTCCAAACAAAACTTTACCCTGGAAAGGAAGGCGACTAAGCCTAGCCTTTGAGGAAACATCCACTGACCAATTACGCAGCCATAATAAATGACGAGCTGGTACTGCTGAAGCCATACTATTAGCTAAGGCCCTAACCAGATCATAATGCGCATCCGTTAGATATGCTGCTCCTGTTCCCATCCTGACCATTTCCGACATTTGTGCCAAAAATGGTGCCACAGACTCCGCTAAGGTCTACACCCAAAGAAGGCATGCAGATGTCTGCAATGCTACAGCATTCACCTCAAATAACTGGCGCAGTATAGTCTCAATTCTTTTATTCTGCAGATCCTTTAAAGCAGCACCACCTTCAACAGGAATAGTTGTCTTTTTAGTCACAGCAGAGACTCTAGGAAGACGTAAAAGTTCTCTCTCTGCTGATGGTATGGGATATAGACAAACCATAGTCCGACTCCCGAGTAGACCAGTTTCTGGTGATTCTCATTCACCCTCTATCGTTTGCATAATTGCTCTATGGATAGGAAAAGCTGTCTCTGTGTTACCAATTCCCTATAATAAAGGATCCTCTAACATTTGGTCCTTGTGACTCAATTGGAATGTGAAGCGCCTCTAGGGTGTGAGTAATTAGACCTCCGAGCTCTTCCTTTCAAAAGAGGCTCATAATATGCTCTCTCTCTCTCCTACTAGGCTCTCTATGTCCCCTGGTGCAATATTTTTCTCATTTACACCTGAAGTCTCTTCAAGAGGATCTTCTGATTCTCCAGACACATCTGAGGCTCCCTCTAAAGTTAATACTGAAGGAGCCAACTGACCAGTGGACCAAAGAGAATCTTGTTGATTACACAGGTACACTACCAAAAAACTGCCTCCAGTTTTGCAACTGATTCCTATAGATTTTGGGGTGCTGAATCCAGGAAAAATAGCCAAAATGTTCCATCACGTCACGTTTTCTTGCAAAATTAGATTTCTTACCCATATAAGGAATGTTCACATAATTTCTTTTTAGCCGACTGCAGTTTATTTTCTTGGCCCAAAATAGAGGTTGTAATGGTTAACTAACTAGAAACACTCCCTCATGATATTTTAGAGTGTTTTGTATTCATTTTATACATTAACAGGACAATTGGGAGGCGGGGGGATAAATCCAGTACTCGCGCTGGCGCATGTTCTTTCCTGTTCGCCTCGCCTCGTTCGCTCGCTCAAACACGGTGGTTGCGACATGAACGTTCCTGTCAAATTTCAGTTTCTTGCAAGTTCATTATTACCTTTTGTTTGCTCAGTCGTAATCCAGCTTTATTCCGAAGTGGTTCACTACAATTGTAGTTTGCAGTGCTGTGTATTTGTGATGGCTCACAGAGCCAGAGGTTGCGTCAACTCTCCGGACAGTTTTTGTTTTATTTGTGGGGAATATACCGTGAAAAAGCGGCAGAGGAACATTTCTGCATTTATTAAAAAAGTATATTTCGCCTATTTCGGTTTGAAGTTAGGCGATCAAGACAAACCGTGGGCTCCTCACAAAGTGTGCAAGACATGTGAGGAAGATCTACGCTTATGGATGAAAGGTAAAAAACAAGCATTTCGTTTCGGAATACCTATGATGTGGCGTGAACAAAGAGACCACAGCAGTGACTGCTATTTTTGCTCTTGCATTGTGAAGGGATACAACTTAAAAAATAAGAACGTAATAAGTTACCCCAACCTTCCCTCAGCAATTAGGCCTATGCCTCATAGCAACGAAGTACCTGTGCCTGAACCACCAAAATCTTTGGATCATATTTGTGTGGACGGTTCTGATCATGATGAGACTCATCAGATGGCTTTTCCCGATGAGTCCAGTACTTCCGAGTTTGAAACTGAACCAGATCCGAAACCTGAACTTTTCTCTCAAGCTGAATTGAATGATTTAGTCCTGGATTTAGGACTCCCAAAAGATGCTGCCCAACTGCTAGGTTCTCGGCTTAAACAGAAAAATCTATTGTCACCAGGAACAACGTTTTATTGGTACCGCAACCGCGAGACACAATTTTTGAAGTATTTCAGCAAAGAGGAAGATTTGGTATTTTGCAACGATATATACGGAGTGATGGAAAAGTTTAAACTCAAGTATGATCCTGCTGAATGGCGGCTGTTCATTGATTCGTCAAGAGACAGCATAAAAGGTGTTCTTCTTCATAATGGCAACACATTTGCTTCAGTTCCTATTGCTCACTCTGTTATTCTCCAAGAAAAATACGAGAATTTGGCCCTGATTCTTCAGAAGATTCGTTATGATGAGCATAAGTGGATGATTTGTGGAGACTTTAAAATTCTATCCATGCTATTAGGGCAGCAATCCAGTTTCACCAAATATCCCTGCTTCCTTTGCTTGTGGGATAGCCGGGCCCGCGACCTACACTGGGGGAAAAAAGACTGGCCAATTCGGGAGTATTTGAGACCCGGTGAGAAAAATGTTCTTCATGAGAGCTTGGTACCTCGTGATAAAATTCTATTACCACCTCTCCACATTAAGTTGGGTCTCATTAAGCAATTCATCAAGTCCCTTCCAAAAGATGGTGAGTGCTTTCGGTACTTTTGCTCAAAGTTCCCCCGACTTTCTGAAGCAAAGCTAAAGGAAGGAGTGTTTGTTGGCCCTGATATAAGGAAACTCATTTCAGATGGAGCATTCGCTGAAACGATGTCTGAGAAGGAAAAAGAAGCCTGGGATTCCTTCAAGGATGTTGTTCTCAAATTCTTGGGGAACAGGCGGGATGAGAACTATAAGGATATTGTTGCCAGGATGCTCAATGCCTTCAAAGAACAAGGCTGTAACATGAGCCTGAAAGTCCATTTCTTGCACTCCCATGTGAACTACTTTCCCGAAAACTTGGGGGCGTACAGTGAAGAACAAGGTGAAAGGTTTCACCAGGACATCAAGGACGCAGAGAGAAGGTACCAAGGAAGATGGAACACCACTATGATGGCTGATTTCTGCTGGTTGCTGCTGCGGGAAACCCCAGATGAAAAATACGCCAAGCAGCGCACCAAGAGAAGCATTCGGGGGAAGAAGAAACGGGCCCACCAGGAGATTGATTGACCCAAGAATGACTTTAAAATCTAAACTGTGTTGACAAATATCGTGTTTTTACTAAACTTTGAAATAAAAATTTGCTAGTTATTACCACAGTGTCGGATCTCATTTATTAGAATTTTATTTTCACACCATCGGGTGTTTGTCTTCATGTATTGCAATGGTGCGGTTTGCGTTTTCTATTCTTACATACATACCTGTACAACATTTTTTGCACATTTCTTTGCTTTGCTTTGTGTCTAACCTCGCTCTTATATGCTCAATGTTTGTGCACATGTATGTGGCTGTTTTAAGTGCAGACAATTTTGCTACCATCACAGTGTGTTTTGTTGACATTACTCTATTCTTATGTGCTGCCTTGTTACAATTTTCTTTATTCTTATTTGAATAACTACTAAACAATTAGTATAAAGAATTCATCCAAGAAACGTTTATCTCGATCGCACTCAATCTGAAACGTTCACCTCAAACTGCTAACCCAATGTAGCAAAAAATCTGTACGTGATGGAGCAAATTGGTTACCAGATTTGGATTCAGCGCACCAAAAAACGTAAAAATCAATTGAAACATTAGAGGCAGTTTAAAAAAAAAATGTTTTAGTGTACCTGTGTTATTAGAGGATAAAGATGCCTCTTCTTACCTTAAACCTTTCTTCATTAGAAGCTTTGTGCATTAATAGCACAAAGAGTGGGGGAAAGGATTTTCATCTGTTTGTGCTGCGATCTGTGATTGCTTTTTTTCTATTAATTCCATGTGAGAAATTTCAGTCTCTTTAGAACTATGCAACAGAGTTCCCTGCCTCAAGATCAGCCTGTTCACACGGCTGGCCGGCACAGACCTAGAGCTGACAAACATCCCATACAAAGCCAACATGTAGCACAAACAGATTTTGAAGGCATTGTTATTTAAAAAGCAATTGTGTTTACCGGCAGTGAAATCACTGAGGAAAACAAGACACACCCAAACTGAAAACACAGCTTCCCTAAACTTATAACGAAAGTGAAAGTAAAACTGAAACCGGCTTACTGAAGAGCTGTCCCTGCAGTTGCCTCCTCATGAACAAATGTTGAGGAGAGCAGAGAATAACTGACAGGCTTTATCAACGGTCACTGACGTATAGCCACGGACACTAAAATTTATTTATTTAACAGTTTTTATATACTGTCTTTTTTCGATTCAAGACGGTTAACAATGAACATAACGTAACAGTGTGTCACAACTGGTTTACCACTGTTTTACAAGGAATGGAACATTTGAACATGAGTATATAAGGTTGAGACAAGAACTTTTGCCATGAGTATATATGGCTCAAACGAGGAACTATTTACAAGTTATTAGGAGGGGTAGTCAGGGTAAATCAGCTGTTATATCTGCCGGACGGCTGAGAATCACTGAAAATATTAAAAAGTTTGTAAAACTCACCGGCAGAGCCCGTCTCCAACTGAACAGGATTGGGCTAAATAACTTTCCTTCTGTTTGCTTTCTAAAACAGCTATGGGGCAGACTCTTCAAGTGCGGTTGACAGAAAGATAAAGCTGCAGATAATACCCTGCCTTTTAACAAACTTTTTTCTATACCAATTTATTTAAAAGGACTGGAATTTTCAAATGAGCTGCCCCGACTAGGCAAGGCTCATCGCCTTACTGCTTGGAGACTTAAGATACTGGCTTGGTAATAGAGCATAGTAGTTACTCACCTGTAACAGATGTTCTCCAGGGACAGCAAGAATCAATCCTCACATATGGGTGACGTCGGCACTGATGGAGCCCATACGGAACATTTCCCAAGCTTTCAAAGAAAGCCTTTGGGAATGCCACCATGCATGCGTTGTCTCCTTCCCGCCCAAGGGTGCCATTTTAGTCAGAATACATAGCTACAGCTGACAAAAAGATGGCAAAAATTGTACAGCAATTCCAAGGGGAGGACAGTGGGTTGTAAGGACTGATTCCTGCTGTCCCTGGAGAACACCTGTTACAGGTGAATAACTGCGCTTTCTCCAGGAACAAGCAGGAAGTCAGTCCTCACATATGGGACTCCCCAGCTACAGGCTAACGAGGACCTGTAGGAAAAAGCAGGTCAGAGCTGTGAGCTGTTGCCAGTGAAGGCCAAAGGCAGCCCAAGGACCCCAGGTCCATGGATGGCCACGCTCCTGGTGGCCTGAACAAGAAGGGTTGGAGGGCAGGAGTTGCTTAAACCCTGAACAGATTATGGAGTACGCCCTGGCTGAAGGCACTGTCCTGATGGGACTCCTTCTCCAGGCAGTAATGCACTGCAAAGGTGTGAGAGGAGGACCAGGTGGCGGCCCGCAGATGTCTGTCACCAAGCGCAGACTAGCAACAGACATCACTATTGCTCATTGTGAGATGTGACTCTGCAGTCCAGGGGAAGTCTGGCTTGGGCTTTGGCAAAGGTGATGCAGTCTGCCACCTAGATGGACAAAGTACACTTGGTGGCCACCTGCCCCAGGCGGCTGGGATCATAGGAGACAAAGAGCTGCCCAGATCTGCAGTGGTCCCAAGTCCGCCGCAGATAGAAGGAAAGAGCCCTTTAACAATCCAGCGTATGGAGAATCGCCGACACCTGGTCAGCATGGGGCTTCATAAGGAAGGTGGGGGCAGCACTATGTCCTGGTTGAGGTGGAAGTCCGAGATGATCTTTGGGAGGAACTCGAGGTGCATGAGCAGAACCACCCTGTTCTGATAAAATCTCGTGTATGACGCCTCGGCTATCAGTGCCTGGAGTTTGCTGACTCTCCGGGCAAAGGTGAGCGTCAATCAGGAAGGTCACCTTCTTTGACAGGTGCCACAGTGAGCAGGTAGCCTTGGGCTCAAAGGGCGGCTTGGTCAGCTGCATGAGAACCACATTGAGGTCCCATTTCGCCAGGAGAGGACAGATGGGGGGCTTTGACAGGAGCAGGCCCCGCATGAAGCGGGAAACAAGCGGTTGCCCCGAGAGGGGTTTTCCCTCAGTGGGGTGATGGTTCATCGAGATGGCACTCAGGTGAACCCTGACTGAGTTAGACTTCAGTCCAACCCGAGAGAGGTGTAGTAAGTACTGCAAGACCAAGCTGATAGGGCAGGAAAATGGGTCTGCTTGGAGCTCCGAGCACCACACCGAGAACCAGCGCCACTTGAAGGCATATGTCTGCCTAGTCAAGTCCTTTCTTGAGGCCAAAAGAATATCCTCAATCTCCATAGGAAGATGGTAGGAGGTTAGAACAACCCACTCAGGGGGGGCGGAGCCTGATGTCCAGCGGGATGGTCGCATAGCGCTGAGGCTCCCGAGAGGCCTACCAAGACTCCTGAATTTTGAACCGTTTTAATTCTGAATATTGCTTTGACTCTACCGGGGTACCTTGAGTTGATGGCGGGGACCAAACCAGCACGTCTAGATTTCGGGACCCCAACGAATTCCCATGGTAAACGCTCCAAAACCGAGCCCCCGTCTCCGCAGAAGCAGCCCGCACCTCGGGAAGGTCCCGAGATGCAGCAGGAGATCCTCACTGAAATACGAGGGGTAAAAGACCTTGTGCAATCCAACGGGGAGTCACTCCGAGCGCTGCGTGAAGATTTCGGCATGCTGCAAAGCAAACTTGAAGGGCTTTCCCTACGGCAAGACAAAATGGAAGGCATACTGGACTCACACACGGTCCGGTTGGCGAAACTTGACAAAGTAGAGCGCCAGATACGGGCCCTGCAGAAAGAAGTGGAAGATGGCAACAATCGGGCCCGCCGCAATAACATACGGCTCGTGGGCATACCGGAGGGAGCTGAGTCTGGAGACATGAAGGAGTTTCTTTGTAAGGCGCTTCCTTCCCTACTTCGGATCACATTTGCTAAAGACCTGGAGATTGACCGGGCTCATCGAGTGCCCTCAAATATGGCGCTCAATCGGAAGACCCCGAGGCCTATTATCTTTCGGCTCTTAAGATACCAACATGTTGAGCAAATTCAGAACGCCGCTCGCGCAAAAGGCCCCATCGAGTTTGAGGGTCACCGGATATCCTTCTTTCCTGACTTGGCCAAGCCCACGGTTGACCGTAGAAAGCGATTCCTGGAATTTCGACCGAGGCTACAACAACTGCAAGCTCGCTATGGCCTGATGTACCCGGCTAAACTCAGGGTAACGCTGCACAACCAGACCAGAACATTTGATGATCCTGACTTACTTGCGGAATTTTTGGAGTCCAAAGAGGCAGATCAGATGCGCTGATCCAAGGAACACTTAGCTAATTGACCTTATATTGGTAAAACCCGCCGTATTGTTGTCGGACGCTCTCTACCTTGGAGACCGCCTTGGCAATTCACAACCTTGGCTTTCACTAGCCTTGATGGCCCTGCTCTATCGTGCCCACAGCTACTTCGGTGGAGATCGGAGACTATAATAACAGAAGGGTTCGAATATTACATTCGCACTCTCTTGGGCCTCCTCCCGCAGACATATGGTCGCCATTTATAGTTGGGGTTATGCTTCTTCTCTGGGGCACTTCGGTGCTTGTTTTCTCATATGGGGTGTATCTGGTATCTTAATTGATGTGTATGAAATAGATGTACAGATGTGGTATATATTCCATACTCGCCTGCGCTTTTACTTCAAATGTATGACAATGTCTTATGGCCCTATGTAAGGTTTTTTCATTGAACGTAAAGGGAATCAACAACCCGATTAAAAGAAAGAAAATCCTTAGTTATTTGAGTCATGAAAAGGCGGATTTGGTTTTTCTTCAGGAAACGCACTTAAATTCTACCGAAACTCTGAAACTCAATATTAAACCTTACATGGTAGCTGCCTACTCTCCGGCTGTTTCTAAGAAATGTGTGGTAGCTATTCTGGTGAAGAAATCCTTGCCTGTCACCATTATTGCCACTAGCTCTGACACGGAGGGCAGATGGTCCCGCGTCCACCTTAAAATTGGACACCTTGAACTAACATGTATATGTATATATGCCCCCAATGTGGATAATCCTGCCTTTTTTGCTACCATTGCTCAGGTTGCGCAGGCCTCTGCTAGCACCTCATTGATAATAGGTGGCGACTTTAATCAAGTCGTCGATCCTCTGATAGACAGGCAACCGCCTAGAACGAGTGGCCTGCCCAAGAGCTCCCTCACACTCACCTCCTTGATCAAAGATCTCGCTTTAGTGGATCTTTGGAGATTGTTGCATCCTGCTGAACTGGAATTTACTTACTATTCTCCCCCCCATCTATCACAGTCCAGAATAGATTTTTTCCTAATATCTAAAATGCTGGTATCTCAGGTAGACACAGCGATGATTCACCCATTACATATCTCAGACCATGCTGCCATTTCCTTCCAGTTGCACGCTAACCTGCCCAGTGGGAATCCGGGAAATTGGTTTTTTGATAGGACCCTGTTAGAGCAACAAGAGTTTCAGTTAGACATTCGGGCCGCCATTCAGGACTACTTTCATTTTAACTTACCACATGATACCACGGGTTGGGCTTGGTGGGAGGGCTTTAAAGCTGCCATTCGTGCAACCATTACTAGCTATCAAATTCGCTTGGGGAAACAGCGTAAGCAACAGTTATTAATATTAGAGCAACAAATTAAAGCTGGGGAACGGGTTCTTACTTCCCGCACTGATCCTTGTGTGTTGTTACGATTGCAACGCCTACGCTTTCAATATAACTCAATCCTGTCTGCTGCAGCTTCTAAAAATATCGCATCGCAGCAAGGGATGTACTATCGGGAAAGCAACCGTGCTGGTAGACTCTTAGCTAATGCCTTGAAAGGTCAAAAAGAAGCCAAATGGGTAGCGGCTCTCCGAAACCCGGTAGGAGGGGACATAGTGACAAATAATACAGAGATAGTAGAGCTCTTCCGGGATTTTTACACTCGTCTTTATAAATCAGAATGTGACTTCACGTCAGAGGCTTTTGAGCGATTATTATCCGGAATCCAACGGCCGACCCTCTCCGAAGAGGATAGGGTTGCGATGGATAAACCCTTCTCTACTAATGAAATTCACTCCGCCCTTAAACGTGTGGCCTCGGGACGCGCCGCAGGCCCTGACGGACTTCCGGCCGAATTTTATAAAACGTTCAGTGCTGATCTAGCCCCCCACCTAAAACTCTATTTCACTGCTCTGGCTGAAGACACATCTTGCTTGGGATCCTTTTCGGCGGCGAATGTGGTAGTATTTGAAAAAGAAGGGAGGGATCCGCTGTTAACAGCTAACTACCGCCCAATCTCCCTTCTTAACGCAGACTATAAAATTTTTGCGACTATCTTAGCCTCTCGACTATCTGACCAAATGTCTACACTAATCCACCCTGATCAATGTGGTTTCATACCCGGAAGATCCACTGCCGACAACGCTAGGACTTTATGTCATGTTTTGACTAATGCTGCAAGCCTAGATCTACCACTAGTTGGCCTCTCCCTAGACGCCGAGAAAGCCTTCGACCGTCTCGAATGGCCCTTCTTATTTGCTGTTCTCCGTTGGTACGGCTTTGGGGAGGGCTTTCTCCGGTTTCTTCAGGTCATGTATGCCGAACCCACAGCCAGTATATGTGTGAATGCTATCAAATCTCAGCCATTCAGCCTTCAAAGAGGTACACGCCAAGGGTGCCCCCTATCCCCTTTGCTCTTTGACTTGGCGCTCGAACCTCTAGCCCTGTTACTTAGGCAGTCCGCAGACATCCGAGGTGCCCCCTTTAGACACAGAGAGATCAAACTCTCCGCTTATGCAGATGATCTTATGCTTTTTATAACTTTGGACTCGGTCCCAGTAGTCTTAGAATTACTAGACAGGTATTCGCAGCTCTCGGGCTATAAGATCAACTGGACCAAATCGGTTGCTTTCCCACTTAACCACCGGGTACATGCGGCCGACATGCAAGCCTTTCCCTTTCTCTGGCAGCATAGTATGGTGAAATATCTCGGGGTCCATTATTGCTATCCTTTAGAGGACACTATTAGTTTCAACGCCAAGGCGATAATCTCCAAAGTCCGTGAACTTACCAATCGGTGGTCTCCACTAACCCTTACATGGTGGGGCCGCTTGGAAACAGTGAAAATGATGATAGTTCCTAAAGTGAACTACATTCTCGAAATGCTACCATGTTTGCTGCCCCGACACATCTACAAAGATATAGAAGGCCTTCTTATTCGTTATCTATGGCAGGGTAAAACACCCAGGATAGCTAAACAATACTTGCAATCTGATAAAGCGAGAGGAGGAGCTAGATTTCCAGATTTTCTCAATTATCATAAAGCCTTCCTCTTAAAGCAAGGTGCCCGTTGGTTGGATACCCCGGCAGCAGGCCGCCCGGTGTGGCTAGATATTGAAGAAGAGCTTAGTGGACCAGTTCCGCTGGCCTACTTCCCCGGAATGTGCCATCATTCAGACTCCCGCCATTCACCAATGGTTGTAGACACTCTAGTGGCCTTTAATGCCCTCATTCAATCTCTGGGTCCGCAGGCGTGCCCCCCGGACCATCTCCCGATATGGCATAACTCTCGATTTCAAATTAACAAAAAAACGATAGCATGGAGACCCTGGTACTCTAGGGGGATTTGGACACCTAAGCAGCTGTTTGCTGGGGATCGCTGGAAAACCTTTAATGCTTTACAAACGGAATTTGGTCTACCAGCGAAATATTACTTTCAATGGGTGCAGCTCCAACATTGCCTTAAAGGCGCTCGGGTCATTCCGCGCTCTGATACTAGCGTGGAAGGGCTGTCAGAGGTGATTCGTTGTATCGGGAGTCTACCAGGGGTGGCATCTAACTTTTACAAAATACTCACTCATAGTCCAGGCAGGGACACCCCTAGGGCCCAGCAGGCATGGGAGCGCGAATTGCACATCACTTTAACTCCCCAGCAATGGAAGATAGTCTGGAGCAAAGTGGTGCGGGTCTCTAGATCCGCCTCTGTCACTCAAACGCTCTTCTATTTTGCCCACAGATGCTTTTATACTCCTGAGAAGATGGCCAAATGGAATGTCAATACAAGCTATCGATGTTGGTCCTGCCATTTATTTATTTATTTTATTTATTTAGACAGTTTTGTATACCGCCTTATCCTTCAATCAAAGCGGTCACAACACAATTGGGGGATACATTTAACATGCAGGGATATGAGACACATACACTAATACTTACAGGGAACATGGGCAATGGAGGGTTAAGTGGCTTGCCCAAGACCACAAGGAGCATCTGTGGGACTAGAAACCCCAGTACCTTCCGGCCCAAGGTTGCTGTCCTCTAGTGGGATTTGAACCCCTGACCTTCCGGCCTGAAGTACCTTGCCCCAACCACTAGGCTACTCCTCCATACAGCGGTGGGTACCTTCGCCCATGTTATCTATGAATGTCCAGCACTACAGCAATATTGGGGGCGGGTTTGGGACCGGATTCAAAGTATCCTTCACTTCCGGGAGCCCCTTTCTTGGAAGATTGTGGGACTCCGCTCTGTGGCGGGGATCCCCTCTCTTCCCAGGACAGGCCGCTTCCTCCTAGATTTTATGTTGGGTATGGCTGTATGCTTAGTCACGAAAAATTGGAAGAATGGCTCCCGCCTAACTTTTACCGAATGGTGGAATTCTGTCTGCTTATATAGTACATATGAGCAGATACCCCGTCGGATGGCATTCCAGGTTCAGGACTGCTCTCACTTGTCTAAGTGGCAGATGCTTAATGACTATGTTCAGATTGCCAGATGCTCCAATATAGCTGTATAGCTACACTCATCATGTTGCAGATAATTATATTATCTCGAAAGATCATAATGTATATATACACCCGATACTGGATTGTTACGTATCCCAGAGAAGAAGCAGGGGGGGGAGGGGGGTGGTGGGGGTTTACTGTCCGTGATTGTATAATATTATTTATCATGTCTTCTATTCTGTATGTCCTTTTGTTTCGATGTTCCAAAATGAAAATAAAAGTTTTAAAAAAAAAAAAGAACAACCCACTCAGCTGCCTCGCTGTGAGGGATAGAGACCTCAAGTTGGGGTGAAGTAAAAGACCCCCTTCTCCTGCATGAGCAGCTCCAGTGAGTTCCTGAGAGGGACCAGAGGTTCCATCGAGAGGCGGAGCAGCAGGGGAAACAACAGCTACCTGGGCCACAAGGATCGTCAAGGCCTTGTCCCGCTGGACCTTGAGAAGGGTCCGAAGGGGGGAAGGCATACAACAGGCCAATTGCCCATGAAAGGAGGAAGGCATCTGGGAGACCACAGAACCGGGGGAACTGTGAATTCACAGGGCTGGCAAAGAGGTACACACTGGGTCCCCAATGCTGGAAGAGCCATTGCACCATCCGGGGTCACAGGCGCCACTTGTGTGGTTGGAGGATTCTGCTGAGACGGTCCGCCAACACATTGTTCTGGCCCAGGAGGTAGACGGCTCGGATGGTCATGCCCTGGCTCGTGGCGAAGGAGCACAGGGCCATCACCTCTGAATAGAGGCTGTAGGAGCCAGTCCCTCCTTGTTTATTCACACAGAACATTGTGACCTGGTTGTCCGTCTGGACAAGCACCGCTCACCGCTGCAGGCGGTCCCTGAAAGCCTTGAGTGCAAGGTGGACAGCCCGGAGCTCCAGCAGGTTGATCTGCTGCTGGGACTCCTCGAGGGCCCAGGTCCCTTGAGTGTGCTGTCTCTCGCAGTGGGCTCCCCAGTCCACCAGGGAGGCGTTCATGGTCAAGACCACCTGGTGCGTCAGAGCTTGGAAGGGCATGCATCGAAGCAGGTTCTGAACTTCCTGCCACCATGCGAGAGACTCCGCCACATCGGGCGTGACCGAGATGGGGTCTCGGAAGCGGCTGGTCAATTGTGCCCACTGTGCTCGGAGGCACCACTGCGCCGCCTGCATGGTGAGGCGGGCATTGGGCATGACATGGACTATGGAGGCCATGTGGCAAAGAAGGCGAAGCATCATCCAGGCCGAGACTACACAGTGGCACCATACTTCAGACACCAGGGACATGAGGTGGTCTGCCCTATCCTAAGGAAGGAAAGCCATGGCCCGCAAGGTGTTCACGCGAGCCCCGATGAACTCCAGGGACTGAACTAGGGTGAAGTGGGACTTTGGGTAATTGACCACGAACCCCAGATGCTCAAGGAGGTGGATGGTGTGGTCTGCAGTCTGCTGGGTTTTGGAGGCCTGCCCCCTGTTATGAGCCAGTCATCTAGACAGGGATAGACGAAGGTGCCCTGCAGCCAGAGGTGGGCCGCAGCCATGGCCTGGCATTTTGTGAAGACCCGCGGAGCGCATGTGAGGCCGAAGGGAAGTACCCTGTACTGGTAGTGCTTTCCATGAACCATGAAGCGGAGGTACTTTCTGTGCTTGGGATGGACAAGGATGTGAGTGTAAGCATTCTTGAAGTCCAAGGAGCATAGGCAATCTCCCTGCTGGAGGTAGGGTAGTAATATTCCAAGGGAGAGCATCTTTAACTTCTCCTGCAACAGGAAATTGTTTGGGTTCTGCAGGTCGAGGATGGGCCGGAAGCCCCTTGTCCTCTTTGGGACGAAGTATCGGGAGTAAAACCCCCATCCTCTGAGGTGCACTGGGACTGGTTCTACCACCCCGTCCTTAAGGAGGCCTGCGAGCTCCTGACTCAAGAGGGTCTGGTGCTGGGGAAGCCGCCTTGGCTCCTTGGGGGAAGTACGGAGTGGGGAGCTGGTCCAGATGGAGGAGACAGCCCTCCCGAAAGACCTGGAGGACACAGGCATCAGTGGAGATGGACTCCCACCTGTGGGAGAAGTGGACTGCCGATCTGTCAGCGGACGAGAGGCTATGCTGATGACGTCAAAACCCTGAGGATGCTGAGCTGGTGCCAGGGGTTGGGTCTTGGGACCCTTCGGCTTACAAGGGCTGTTGGCCACGCTCTTGCCCTGGCTGCCCTGAACAGGGGTTGATGCTGGCAGGTAGGACGGGTAGCCCCTGTACAGGAGCCCCTGCCAGCGCAAGAAAGGCTTATTGCTCTGCAGTTTCTTCCGGGAGAGGCAAGTATGAGTTATGTACTCCATTTCCATCTCTGGTGCCTTATTCTCCATGGGCTTACCGAATAGTTGCTCCCTGAGGCAGGGGATCTCCAGCACCTTCTCCTGGACCCACTGCTCCAGGTCTGAGGAATGGAGCCAAGCCTGCTGGTGGGCTCCGATGCCAGCCGATGCCAGCTGCTGCCAACTGGGCGGAAGACTCGAAGCTATCATAAGCTGCTCAAGAGAGGTACTTCAAACACTTTACGACGGACTTCAAGAGGGCCTGAAAACATCGGAGATGGTCTCCGTTAAGGCCTGCTGTGAAGCCTCCAAGCTCTCTAGCGAGATCACAAAGGAATATCCCAATGTATAATTGGTAAACTTGGATGCAGCATGACACAGCATGGAGCCCTGATAAGCCTTGCACCCGAGGGCATTGAGGGTACAACACTCTCTGCCTGGCAGGGCCAAAGAATGATTCTTCCGGTTCTTTAGCTTCTGCATGGCCGATTCGCCCACATCGAGGTGTGAGTAAGCTGGGCTTTCCGAAACCCCGGGCCCTGCTGAACCCTATGCATAGCGTCCAGGCGCTTGCTCACAATCAATGTTCCCTCTAATTTTCTGTAGGCTGTGTGCGCATAAAATATCAGCTGTATGCAGCTTTTGAAGGAAAGTTAAATTTTTGTGCGCCACATAACGACACTCGGAGTTATATACTTTAAAATTTGACTACACGTCAGAATACAGTATATACACCACATTGATTTTAATCAAATTAAATGAAAATAGACGATTACTAAATGAAGCGGGAAATTTCTAGTAATTACAATCATAACTTTTAAATTTTAAGATGTCTGTGTTGTTTTCTATCAGAATCAGAGCTGTAATTTTTGTGTGCTCTGTTGTAAAGTATGTGCGCTCGCTCGGCGAGGTGTGTGCGCGCGCACACGCGCACAGCTTAGAGGGAACAGTGCTCACAATAGGGACAGAGGCCGGGGTTTCCCACATGCGGAGGAGGAGTCAGTTCAGAATGGGAGGAACTGGCACAGAGAGAGCTTCCTTCAGAGGAGCTTCATATTGAAGAATATTGAGCTCCTCCGTGTGTGGCTCCTCCTCCGACTCGGTGGCAAGCGCTAGAGCCTGCGCCATGTCCCGGATGAACTTGGGAGACCACCGCCTCTGGGTCAGTGGAGAGGGGTCTGAGGGGAAGTCTTGGTGTGGGACCAAGTCTCCGGGGAGGTTTCCCCGTCGAACTACCACTCTGAGTAATCCATGGAGGACTTGAGTTTGGGCGGCTTGAGATGGGTTGGTGACCTGCACCAGGCTCCCGAAGCTGAAGCCTGCCTGGAGCCGGAGGCGCTCACTCGAGATCTCGCGCCCAAGGACTGGGACACCCGCACCAAGGACCCTCACGAGGCGTCTGGCTCTCGGGGGTTACTGCAGCGGCCCGGGGAGTCTGAGGTCCCTGTGGTCTCAAGGTGCGTGCCGGTGGGGCTGGGTACCAGTGCCTGCTAAGCAGAGAGGAATGCAGAAACGCAACACTCCAAGGCCAGCATTCGAGCTTCCCACTTGGGAGTGAGGCCCTGCAACACAAATGCTGGGGTGACCAGGTCAGGTATCGAGGAGGAGAGGGGGTCCTCGCCAGGACAACCCTCGGGAGACGGGCGCCTTTGCCAGAGCCCTCCGTATCAGTTTGAGGTACCTTACTGGGCTGCTCCCTCTCAGACTCTAAAGTCTGCCGAGGGGGCTAAGAGACCGGGGGTGTGACCTCTTACATTTGTCTGGCGCCCCCGACAGAGTCCTCACAACCTTCTTCTACTTCCGCTCATGTTCGGGCAATCCCTGGTCAGAGGTACCACAGAGACTCCAGAGGTTGCGGGGCAGAAGAGGGGGAGGCTACTGGGGATGCCTTACAGAAGAGATCATCCAGCTTCTGCTTACGACTTTGGATAGTCTTGGAGGACATCTTACAGAGGGAGCATAGCTCCGGGTCATGGTCAGTTCCTAGGCATCTGAGACAACAGTCATGGGTGTCTGTGAACAACATGTTTTTTGAACATCTATCACATTTCTTAAAACCAGAGGCCATTGGGGGAAAAAAGGACCCCTGCGAGGATGATAACCCTCAACGCGGCCGGCGGTTAAAAAGAACACAAAATCGCGGTAAAACACAAAAAAGGCAAAAAGGGGAAAAACCCGAGACCAAGGCTGAAGCAGAGGTGCTCGAGAGGCGGGAAGAGGACTGGCGAAGGCTGGATGGCAAAAAACAGTTGACGCATGTCCGAAGGGCTCCGCAGAAAAAGGAAAACTGAGTAAGATGGCACCCTTGGGCAGGAAGAGGACCACGCATGCGTGGTGGCATTCCCAAAGGCTTTCTTTGAAAGTTGGGGAAATTCTCTGCATGGGCTCCGTCGGTTCTGACGTCACCCATATGTGAAGACTGACTTCCTGCTTGTTCCTGGAGAACATCACATTCCCTTTATGGGATGATATCACCAAATCTTGGAATTCTCAGTCTCCAATCTGTTGTAAGGGAATATAAACCCATTAGTCTGGACTATACTGGAGGGACGCTATGGAACTTGCCTTAGTTGTATAATATCAAAGCATGGCATGGCGTTTTAGCAGTGTCTGCAAAAAGTCAATCTGTTAGAGACTCACTCTTAGGCGCTCATTATAACAGGCCCCCCATTTTGTGCCAAAAAGATGTCAAAGCAGAACCTGCCAGATCGATTCAAGAAATCATACTAATAGGTATTGTAAAAAATGAATAAAAACTGCATTGGGTGTGTTGTAAAGTAAACCACATTAAAAATAGGAACAAACATTAAAATGAGCAGCAAATAGGAGCAATTGGATATATGCTTTTACAGGCACAAAATTGTGACATAATATATTGCTAGTCCTATGCTAAAAAATGCATAGAACGATAAAAGAGAGTAAATTGAATAAAACAATGTGGCAAATGAATTAAAAGCCAAATTAAAAGTAAAGTATGACATAAAAACCAGAACACTTAAAAATGGATAAAACAGACACCCTGCTTAAATAAAAAGGGACGGGTGTGACATATTTACAGTCATAAAAATTAATAAACTGTAAAAGAATAGTGGGCAAATGTGTAAATGAAAAATAAAAAAATAATATGAAAAGGAGAATCACTCCGGTCAAAATAAATAAATAATAAAACCATAATAATGGCCAGAGACTAGACAAAGACATCAGGGTTGTCATGGGGTTGTCAGGAGGACATGGCACGATAAAAATTATGAACACTAAAAGAAACAAGAAAAAATACAAAAACAAAGCAGAAAATCATCATTTTGTTAATCAGAGAAACACAGAAAGATTGGACTCCTAACTGAGACCCTGTGGTGCAAGGGTCTTTTAGTTCATAAATGAATCTTTTCTCCAGTCTGAGGAGTATAGTGTCAATATCACCACCCCTCAAATGCGATTCCACAACCTTCAATACCATGAACATGAGATCTGAAACAGTGTGTCCCTTTTCTTCCCAATGCAGGCCAGAGGTTTCTCTGGTACGCGCCTTCTGAGGCAACTCTTGTGTTCAATGATAGCATAGTTACTCACCTGTAACAGGTGTTCTCCAGGGACAGCAGGAATCGGTCCTCACTTATGGGTGACATCAGCACCGATGAAGCCCGCGCGGAGCAATTCCCCAGCTTTCAAAGAAAGCCTTTGGGATTGCTACCACGCAGGCATGGTCCTCTTCCCGTCCAAGGGTGCCATCTTGCTCAGTCAGGTCCCTTAGCTCGAGCCCTACCAAGCAGATGGCAAGGGGAAGACAAAAATTCAGCAACTCATCAGGGGAGGAGGGAGGGTAGTGAGGACTGATTCCTACTGTCCCTGGAGAACACCTGTTACAGCTGAGTAGCTACGCTTTCTCCAGGAATAAGCAGAAAGTCAGTCCTCACTTATGGAAATCCCTAGCTACAGGTTACTGAACCTGTAACCAAAAGAAAAACGCCTCCGAGATGCTGTAAGCAGAAGCCGAAGCCTGAAGGAGCCCGAGCCCTCGGTAGCCATGAAGAAGGGTCGGAGGGCAGGAGTTGCTTATATCCCGAACAGATTACGCAGTACAGCCTGGCTGAAGGTGCTGTCCCAGCGGGACTCCCTCTCCAGGCAGTAGTGGGTAGCGAAGGTGCTGGTGGAAGACTAGGTCGCCGCCTGGTAGATGTCCATTAGGGGCATGGAGCGCAGCGAGGCCACCGAGGACGTCTTGGCTCGGACCCCATGAGTGTTGACTCGACGATCCAGAGGGACGCCCACCTTCGCATGGGCGAAGGCAATGCAGTCCACTACCCAAATTGAGAGGATGCGCTTGGTGCCTGCTTGCCCCTGCCGATTGGGATCATAGGTCACGAAAAGCCTATCAGATTTGCGATGAGTCTGAGTATGCTGCAAGTAGAAGACGAGGGCCCGCTTGCAGTCGAGGGTGTGGAGAGCCGCCGATGCCTGGTCAGCATGGGGCCTTGGGAAGAAGGTCAGGAGCATTATCTCCTGATTGAGATGAAAGGCCAACACGACCTTAGGTAAGAATTTAGGATGGGTCCGGAGGACCACCTTGTTCCGGTAAAACCTGGTGTAAGGGGCGCCAGCCATGAGCGCCTGAAACTCACTGACCGGCAAGCCAAGGTCAGCACCACCAGAAAAGCCACCTTCCAGGACAAATGCCGAAGCGAACATGTCGCCATCGGCTCGAAGGGTGGACGTGTGAGCTGCGTGAGCACCACGTTCAAGTCCCATTCCGCCAGAGGGGGACGGATGGGTGGCTTGGATAGGAGAAGGCTCTGCATGAAGCAGGAGACTAATGGCTGCCCTGAGAGAGGTTTACCCTCGATAGGGAGATGATTAGCCGATATGGTGCTCAAATGAACTCTGACAGAGTTCGACTTCAATCCTTCCCTCGAGAGGCGAAGGAGGTACTGGAGAATCCACCAAACCGGGCATGAGAAGGGGTCGATCTGGTGTTCCGAGCACCACCTGGAAAAGCATTTCCACTTAAAGGCGTAAACCCGCCTAATGGAGTACTTCCTCGAGGCAGGGTTTCCTCGACCTCCTCAGGAAGGGCCAAATAGGCTAGAGAAACCCGTTCAGCCACCAGGCCGTGAGGGATAGAGAGGTTAGGTTTGGGTGGAGAACCCGACCTTCCTGCGTTAGCAGGTCCCTGGCCGAGCCCAGGGGAAACAGAGGTTCCGCCGATAGCCGGAGCAGGAACCAGGGCTGCCGAGGCCACGAGGGGACCACGAGCATTAACGATGCCCTGTCCCGTTGAACCTTCAACAGAGTCCTCGCAATGAGGGGAAAAGGAGAGAATGCATATAGGAGACTGGAGGACCAGTCCAGGAGGAATGCATCGGGGCCCTCCCTGTCCGAATGTGGTACTGGGCCGCAAAAGTGAGGGAGCTGCGTGTTCTGAGGGTTGGTGAAGAGGTCTATCGTTGGAGTGCCCCAGCGGAGAAACAGCCAGCCTGCCACTTTGGGATCCAGCCACCACTCGTGGGGGGCGAAGGATTCTGCTGAGTCTGTCCGCCAGACCATTCTCCTGACCTGGGAGGTACGCTGCCCTGAGGGACATCCTCCATCGGGCGATGAAAGAGCAGATGAGTACCACTTCCGAGGCAGCGCGACCCCATGCCCCCCTCTTTGCTGATGTAGAACACTGTTACACGGTTGTCGGTCTGTACTAGAACCGACTTCCTGCTGAGGAGATTGACGAAGGCCCTCAGGGTCCACCGGATGGCCCGGAGCTCGAGCAGGTTTATCTGCTGTTGAGCCTCCGTGGGTGACCATTGCCCCTGTGTGCAGAGAGACCCGCAATGGGCTCCCCACCCCAATAGGGAAGTGTCTGTAGTCAGCACATCGTGATGTGGGGTCTGAAAGGGCAATGCCCGCAGGAGGTTGCGGAGGTTCTGCCACCAGTTCATGGACAAGCAGAGGTTGAGAAGAACCCCGACAAGGTCCCTGAGGTGTCCAAGGGACTGGCTCCATTGGGCACTGAGACACCATTGAGCCGTCCGCATGTGCAGGCGAGAGTAGGGAACCACATGCACAGTCAAGGCAATGTGGCCCAGGAGACGCAGCATGGACCAAGCGGTGACCTGGTGGGTGCTTTGGACGCAAGCAACCAGAGCTCGAAGGCGGGTGGAACGATCCACTGGCAATAAGGCCATGACCTGTCGAGTATCGAGGTGCGCCCCGATGAATTTGAAAGCCTGCACTGGCTCGAGATGAGACTTTGGGAAGTAGAACATAAACCCCAAGTTCTCTAAGAGGAGGACAGTGCGCAACATCACTTTCCGGGCCTCAACAGAGGAGCCCGTAATGAGCCAGTCGTCGAGGTAGGGAAACACTGGCATGTCACTGCACTGCAGGTGAGTGGCGACCATGACGAGGCACTTCGTGAAGACCCGTGGTGCGGACGTGAGGCCGAAGGGGAACACTCTGTACTGGAAGTGCTCTCCCTGCACCCTGAAACGCAGAAATACTGCCTGTGTTGGGGGCAGATCAAGATATGGGTGTAAGCGTCCTTCAGATGCAAGGAGCATAGCCAGTCGCCCTGCCGGAGGAAGGGCAGCAGCACGCCAAGAGATAACATCTCGAACTTCTCCTGCATCGGGAACTTGTTTAGTTTGTGGAGGTTGAGGATGGGCCGCAGACCCTCCCGTCTTCTTCGGGATGAGGAAGTATTGGGAGTAAAAGCCCCGACCTCGAAGGTGGGAAGGGACCTTCTCGACTGCCCGTTGGGCAAGGAGGGAGTGTAATTCCCATTGCAGCAGAAGCTGGTGCGCGGGGAGTCGAGGAGGCTCCGCTGGGGAGAAGAGTGGAGGGAACCTGTCGAAATGAGGGTGACAGCCCTCCTGGACAACCTGGAGGACCCAAGGGTCTGAGGTGATGAGCGCCCACGATGAGGCGAAACAGGACAGATGTCCCCCCACTGGCTGCTGCGTCGCCGGAAGGCGAAGGGCCATGCTGCTGGCGTCAAAACCCCTGAGTGGGTTGTGGGGGAGCCGGTGTTTGGGTCTTCGGGCCCTTTGGTTTGCGGTGTCCCTGTCCAGGCTTTCCCTGCGCCGGGGTAGTTGGCATGGAGGTAGCCGGGTATGGTGGATAACCACGATATTGGAGGCCTTTCCTGGGAAAGAAGGGTTTCTTGGCTGGCTGCTTCTTCAGAGGCAGCGTCAAGGTCTTGCGGGAGAGACGGGTCCTGGTAACAAACTCCGTCTCGATCTCCGCAGCCTTCTGCTCCTTCGGTTTCCCAAACAGTTGTTCACTGAGACAGGGCACGTCCAGGAGCTTCTCCTGCACCCAATGCTCCAAATCCAAGGATTGGAGCCATGCCTGGCAGTGAGCCCCAATGCCCGCGGCCGCCACCCGAGCCAATGTCTTAAAGCCATCCATCATAGGAGGCTCAAGATATGTACTTTGAACAGTCGGCTATGGATTTTAGCAGAGTGCGGAACCTGTCCATGGGCTCCTCTGCGAGACCCGCAGAAAAACTCTCGAGTTCCTTCACAAAGTCGCGTAGGAACATATCAATCTACAACTGGTACAGCACAGTTCCTTACCTGTAACAGGTGATCTCTGGGAACAGCAGGAATAAGTCTTCACATATGGGTACGTCGGTACCGACGGAGCCTGCGCGGGAACGCTCCACAGCGTCCTGCCTTCCCGCCTTTCCAACTGTCTCTCCTCAGTTGAGTTTTATAGCTGAGACAGAGAGAGAGGGAAAGGAAAGAGTAGTTACTCACCTGTAACAGGTGTTCTCCAGGAGCAGCAGGAATCAGTCCTCACTTATGGGTGTCATTGACGCCGATGAAGCCCCAGCGGAGCATTTCCCCAGCTTTCCATGAAAGCCTTTGGGAATGCTGGCACGCATGCGCGGTTCCCTTCCCGCCTAAAGGTGCCATCTTACCTCAGTCAAATGACATAGCTAAGAACAGCACACAAAAATGTAAAAAAATAAACTATGTACAACTGCAACTCTAAGGGGAGGAGGGAGTGTAGTGAGGACTGATTCCTGCTGCTCCTGGAGAACACCTGTTACAGGTGAGTAACTACTCTTTCTCCAGGACCAAGCAGGAAGTCAGTCCTCACTTATGGGTGACTTCCCCAGCTCTGGGCTACCAGGAACCCAGGCTAAACAAGAGAACTCCCTCTAGTCTCAGCAACACAGTAAAGGCTTTGCAAGGACACACCCTTCACAGGTAGCCCAACCAGAGGGCAGGAGTTGCCTAGACCTCAAAGAGATTCCGGAGTACTGCTTGGCCAAAAGCACTGTTGCTACGGGACTCCCTCTCCAGACAGTAGTGGGCTGCAAATGTCTGGCTTGAAGACCAAGTAGCAGCCCTGCAGATGTCTTGCAATGGGACAGAGCGGAGGTGAGCCACTGATGCAGCCATTGCCCTCACACGGTGGGCCGTGACCCTACCCTGCAAAGGAAGGTCAGCCGCCTTGTAAGCCCAGGTGATACAGTCAGCCACCCAGATGGACAAGGTACGCTTGGACACAGGCCTCCCCAAGTTATTGGGGTCAAAAGAAAGGAAGAGCTGAGAAGCCTTCCTGTGACCTTGCGTACGTTCAAGGTAGAAGGATAAGGCCCTCCTACAGTCCAAGGTATGGAGAACTGTTTCAGCCTGACTTGCATGAGGCCTAAGGAAGAAAGTAGGAAGAACCACCTCCTGGTTGAGGTGGAAAGAGGAGACAACCTTAGGAAGGAACTTAGGGTGAGTCCGGAGGACCACCCTGTTTCTATAGAACCTGGTGTAAGGTCTATCACAGACCAAGGCCTGAAGCTCACTCACTCTCCTAGCCGAAGTAAGGGCTATCAGAAAGAGAGTCTTCCAGGAAAGGAAGCGTAGAGGGCAAGTAGCCATAGGCTCAAAAGGTGGGCGAGTCAGCTGCTGCAAGACCACATTCAGCTCCCACTCAGGAGCAGGAGGGCGTATGGGAGGTTTGAGCAGGAGGAAGCCTCTGAGAAACCTAGACACCAAAGGGTGCACAGACAAGGAATGGCCCTCAACTAGGGAGTGGTGAGCAGCCAAAGCAGAGAGGTGGACCCGAACAGAGTTGGACTTGAGACCCTGATTGGACAAGTGCAGCAGGTACTGAAGCACTACTGACACAGTACAGGAGAAAGGATCCTCAGCACGTAGCTGACACCACACAGAGAACCTTTTCCACTTGAGAGCATAGGTCTTCCTAGTGGATTGTTTTCTGGAGGCTAGGACAACTTCCTCAACCTCGGGAGGCAGGCCCCAGGGAGCCAACACTACCCTTACAGCCTCCATGCCATCAGATTGAGAGCTTTGAGATTGGGATGCAGCAAGGAGCCCTGATCCTGAGAGAGAAGGTCGGGTTGCAATCCCAGAGGCAGATCCACTGCCAGTTGAAGCAGGAGGGGGAACCAAGGCTGCCTTGGCCACCTGGGAGCTACCAGGAGGACAGAGGCCCTGTCTCGGAGAATCTTGAACAGTGTTCGGGCCACCAGAGGGGTGGGAGGAAACACATAGAGCAGGCCCTGAGTCCAGGGAATCAGAAAAGCATCTGCTGCTACTCTCAGAGGATGTGGTTGCCTGGAGCAGAACCTTGGCAGCTGGTTGTTCAGTGGACTGGCAAACAGGTCTATGGAGGGAAGCCCCCATCTCAAGAAAATCTGTTGAACCACTAAAGGATGTAGCTGCCACTCGTGCGGTTGCAGAATCCTGCTCAATCTGTCAGCCAGGGAATTCTGCTGGCCTGGAAGATAGACTGCTTTGAGGAGCATGTTGTGTTTCAGGGCAAAGGAACAGAGGTCCTGGGCCTCCTGGCAAAGGGGTTGGGAACCAGTCCTGCCCTGTTTGTTGACATAGAACATGGCTACCTGGTTGTCTGTCTGGATCAAGACAGACTGTTGTGCCAGGGAAGTAGAAAAGGCCTTGAGGGCCAAGCGGATAACTCCGAGTTCCAGTAGATTGATCTGCTGGGACGCCTCCCAATGAGACCACAGGCCCTGGGTGCACTTGTCTAGGCAGTGTGCTCCCCAACCCTGCAGAGAGGCATCGGTGGTCAGTACCACTGAATGAGGTGGGATCTGAAAGGGCACCCCCACCAGAAGATTGGGGGGGGGGGGGGTGTAACCACCAGTTGAGGGAGGCCAGGAAACGGTGGGACAATCTGATCCTGTCTCTGAGACTGCCTGAGGCTTGTGACCACTGAGTCCGAAGGCACCACTGGGCAGGTTTCATATTGAGCCTGGCATTGGGGGTCACCTGCACTGTCGACGCCATGTGGCCCAGAAGCCTGAGACAGAGTCTGGCGGAGACCAGGGACCTGTGCAGAAACTTGCTGGCGAGGTCCATGAGCCTTTGTGCTCGGTCCACTGGTAAGAATGCTCTTGCCAGCTGAGAATCCAACCTTGCTCCTATGAACTCCAAGTTCTGGGAGGGGAGCAAAGTGGACTTTGCGAAGTTGATGACAAATCCCACCTGCTGGAGCAGTTCTATGGTCCTGTTGGTGGCCTGCTGAACTTCTTGGGAAGTCTGGCCTCTGATGAGCCAGTCGTCCAGGTAAGGAAACACAAAGATGCCCTGATTTCTCAGGTATGCTGCCACCACTGCCAGGCACTTGGTAAACACCCTGGGAGCGGAGGTCAGTCTAAAAGGCAGTACTCTGTACTGATAATGGTTTCCTCCCACAATGAACCTGAGGTACTTTCTGTGGTCTGGATGAATAAGGATGTGAGTGTAAGCATCTTTTAGATTTAAAGAGCATAGCCAATCTCCCTGCTGGAGGTAGGGCAGAAGTGTTCCAAAAGTAAGCATCTTGAACTTTTCTTTCACAAGAAACTTGTTTAGGTTTCTGAGATCCAAAATGGGTCGAAGACCACTGGTTCTTTTTGGCACCAGGAAATACCTGGAGTAAAATCCGTGACCTTGGAAGTGGGGAGGCACAGGCTCCACCGCCTTGTCCAGCAACAGACCTTTTAGCTCCTGGAGGAGAAGGGCTGTATGCAGGGGAGGCCGGAAAGGTTCCCCTGGGAAGTGTGGCGGAGGTAGTTGGTGAAAATGCAGGGCATAGCCTTGACGGACTATGTCCAGCACCCAACTGTCCTGGGTTATCAAGGGCCACTGGTGGGCGAACAAGGCTAGGCGGCCTCCTGTGCAGGGCTGGGTCTGCAAGGGAGCTATGGCTATACTCAAGGAGTCAAAAAACCCTACCCTGCTGAGTGGAAGCAGGGGCTGGAGGCTTGGGGGTCCTCTGCCTACGGGGCCCATTACCCTGGCCCTTGGCTTGCTGACCCTGAGGGGCAGGTTGGACAGCCGGATATTGTGGGTACTGTTTGTAGGCAGTGCCCTTCCTCGGGTAAAAGGACTTTTTACCCGAGCCCTTCTTCTTATGAGAAGGGGCAGAGGTCTTCCTCGACAGCCTAGTCCTCCTGAGGTGCTCTGTCTCGATCTGAGCAGCCTTCTCGGCCACAGGCTTGCCAAAAAGGTTTTCACCTTGGCAAGGGACATTGACCAACTTGTCCCGAACCCATGGCTCGAGGTCTGATGACTGCAGCCATGCCTGGCGTCGAGCCGTGATACCGGTTGCCGCTACTCGGGCCGAAGCCTCGAAGCCATCGTAGGCGGCGCGGGACATGAACTTAGAGCATTCCTGGATCCTCGAAGACAAGGACTTAAAACTCTGCAAGGGCTCCCCGGAGAGACCAGCAGAGAAACCGGCCAACTCCTTGACCAGGTCTCGCAAATACATGCCCATGTACAGCTGGTAAGTCTGAACACGGCAAGCAAGCATAGAGCCCTGAAAGCACTTTCTACCGACGCCATCAAGGCTTCGGGCTTCCCTACCAAGAGGCACCGCGGAGTGCATCTTCTGACTCTTCAGACGATGCATGGCCGATTCCACAACCATGGAATGGTGAGGTAGCTGTGCTTTCTGGAAGCCAGGACTCTTTCGGAGCCGATAGATGGAATCGACTCGCTTGCTCAAAACCGGCATCGAGGCCGGTGCCTCCCACATCCGGAAGAGGAGCCGTTCCAGCAACAGAGGAACCGGGACAGTAAAGGCCTCCTTCGGAGGAGAGTCATACTGCAGAGCATCGAGCTCCTCGGCTCGAGGCTCTTCCTCGGGGTCAGCCGGGATAGCCAGGGTAGCGGCCATATCCCGGATAAACTCCGAGAACCTAGTATCCTCCGGAGGGGATCTACTTCGGGGCTCAGACTCTGGTGAGTCCGAAGGGACACACCGAGTCTTGAAGGTGTCAGGAGACTCCTCGTCTTCAGTCTCCCAAGCAGACTCATCCGATGTCGAGTCGAGGTCCGACCCCGTGGGGCCTCTAGGCACCCGCCCCGATGCCGGAGGCACTGGCGTCGAGACCCTCGGTCCCGAACGGGAGGTCGAGGGAGTCCTCGACTGAGGACGACCTCGAGCCGCAAGGGACTCGAGTATCTGCTCGGTCTCCGGGGTCGACTTCGAAGTCGATGTCCCGGTGGTCGGGGCAGATGTGCCAGACAGGCTGGCCATCAGCGCCTGCTGCTGAACCATGAAGGCAGACATACTGCTCTCCAAGGCTGTCAACCTGAGACTCAGCTCGGGTGACGCAGCAGCCCCCGACTCGAGCCCCGGCGGCGGTACTCGGGGAGGCGAGTCCACGAGGACAACAGGACTTACGTGTCCAGCAGACTCCGGCTCCATGCGAGGAACTTTAGTTGGCTTCTCCTGGTCCACGGGCCCGGGACAACGGTCGGGGGGCAGAGACCTGGCCCTAGAGGGCTCAGGGACCTCCTCCGACGCCGCCATCGCGAGCCGCTTCTTCCTCTTACGTTCCCGGTTGGGGGACCCCCTGTCCGAGGAGCTCCGACGCCTCTTGGGATCGGAATCCCGAGATGTCGAGGCCTCAGACGAGGTCCGGGCTCGGGCAGAGGCCGAGTCCGAGAAAAGCCTTTCACTTTGTTGCTGACGACTGCGGAGGGCCTTGGAAGACATTTTTCCACATGGCCCGCACGTTTTAGAATCGTGGTCCGGTCCAAGGCACCGAAGGCAGCAGTCGTGTGTGTCAGTGAGAGACATTATCTTCTTACACCGATCACACTTTTTGAAACCGCTGGAAGCCATCTTGGAGAAAAGGGTCCCCGCGAGGTCAAAGGACCGGCCTTCCAGGGAAAAAGAAAAAGATTTGGCGCGAGCGCCTAGCCACTAAGGGCAAAAACCGAAAAAGGAAAAAAGGGATTCGATACTGGTGTACCGAACCCGGCGGGAGGGGAACCGACGTAGAATCCGAGGAAAAAAGCGAAATAACGCCAAGAAAAAACTTCTCTTATCCGGGAAAAAAAAGGACACACGTCCGATGGGCTTCACGGAAAAAAAGAGACTGAGGTAAGATGGCACCTTTAGGCGGGAAGGGAACCGCGCATGCGTGCCAGCATTCCCAAAGGCTTTCATGGAAAGCTGGGGAAATGCTCTGCTGGGGCTTCATCGGCGTCGATGACACCCATAAGTGAGGACTGACTTCCTGCTTGGTCCTGGAGAAAGAGAGATAGAGAGAGACAACTCCTAGGGGAGGTGGGTGGGTTGTGAAGACTTATTCCTGCTGTTCCCAGAGATCACCTGTTACAGGTAAGTAACTGTGCTAACTCCAGGAACAAGCAGGAATGAGTCTTCACATATTTATTTTATTTTTTATTTAAAGTTCTTATATACCGCGCTCTTTCTCATCAGCGCGGTTTACAGTAAACAAAGTGCTCACAGATAGCAACATGCTGTCGTGAGCTTACATGTAACAGGGGATCTAACAGGGTTCAACTTAGGAAAACTTTGTACATCTTAATTATACAACTATATACAGATGCCAGGGAGAGAGCCCATAAGTTGTGTGTCCCTGGGAAAGGGCTGCACTTCCCCACCTGGATCTCTGGCATCCCATGAGGGATGGTGGGTAGGAGTTGATTAAGTATGGAACAGGTGTTTGAGAACAGCCTGACCAAACAAGGCATCCCGGCGGGAGTCCTTGTCCAAGCAGTAATGGGCTGTGAAGGTATGAACCGAGGCCCAAGTGGCTGCTCGACAGATGTCATCGATAGACACAGAGTTCAGATGAGCCACTGAGGCTGCCATGGCTCTCACATTGTGAGCTGTGACATGGCCCTCCAGAGAAATGTTCTTGCTCTGATAGGCGAAAGAAATATATTGGGCAATCCAGTTAGAAAGTGTTCTCTTGGAGACTGGTTGTCCCAAATGAGAAGGATCAAAGGCAACAAAGAGTTGGGAAGACTTTCTATGTTGCTGCGTCCTCTGTAAGTAAAAAGCCAGAGCTCTTTTACAGTCCAGGGTATGAAGATTCCTCTCTGCACTTGATGCATGAGGTCCTGGAAAAAAGACAGGTAGGTAGACCTCTTGGTTGAGGTGAAAAGGCGAGACCACCTTAGGCATAAAGTGTGGATTAGTCCTAAGGACCACCTTGTCATGATGGAACCTTGTATAAGGTGAATTAGCTACTAGTGCTTGCAATTCACTGATGTGGTGTGCTGATGTGATTGCAATGAGAAAGATAACCTTCCAAGAAAGGTATTTCAAGGAGGTGGTAGCTAAAGGTTCAAAAGGCGGCTTCATAAGCTGACCAAGAACCAAATTTAAATCCCATGCCACCGGGGGTGGTCTAATGGGAGGCTTTGTTAAAAGAAGGCCTCTCATGAACCTTGCTACAAGGGGATGAGAGGAGACAGGTTGTCCATTTAGAGGCTTGAGGGAAGCTACAATAGCACTCAAATGGACTCTTACTGAATTTGTCTTAAGGCCTGCATTAGACAGATGAAGGAGATTTATTTATTTATTTAGACAGTTTTGTATACCGCCTTATCCTTCAATCAAAGCGGTCACAATTGGGGGATACATTTAACAAGGGGGGATATGAGACGCATACACTAATACTTACAGGGAACATGGGCAATGGAGGGTTAAGTGGCTTGCCCAAGACCACAAGGAGCATTTGTGGGACTAGAAACCCCAGTCCTTCCGGCCCAAGGTTGCTGTCCTCTAGTGGGATTTGAACCCCCGACCTTCTGGCCTGAAGTACCTTGCCCCTCCCTGTACCCAGCAACGATTCCAGAGGTATAGCATGGGGGTTAACACCCTTCTCAGAACACCAGATGGTAAACCTCTTCCACTTGAAAGCGTAAGAACGTCTAGTGGAAGGTTTTCTGGAAGCATAAAGAACATCCTTTACTTGTTGAGAAAGATGAAGATCCTGGAGATCTAGGCCTTCAGCAACCAAGCCCTGAGATGCAGAGACTGGGGATTGGGATGCCACAACTTTCCGTCCTCCTGAGAGAGGAGGTCTGCAGCAGACCCTAACTCTAGGGAGGGAGCTTGAGAGAGATGTAGAAGCAGAGGGTACCACACTTGCCGTGGCCAATGTGGAGCTATGAGAATCATGTGGCCTCTGTCTCTCTGAAGCTTGAATAGGGTCTTGGGAATTAGGGGAATGGATGGAAAGGCATACAGGAAGTCTTGACCCCAATGAAGGAGGAAAGCATCCTGTGCCTGACGCCCCTGAGCCGGAGTTCTGGAACAGAACCGGGGAAGTTTGGCATTCAGCGGACTTGAAAAGAGGTCTATGTCCGGGGTTCCCCAAATTTGAAAGATTCTGGACACCTGGTCCATATGTAGGGACCACTCGTGTGGAAGCAGAACTCGACTGAATCTGTCTGCCCAAGAGTTTTGAACACCTGGAAGATAAACTGCCAGAAGGTGAATGTGATGCTCTCTGGCAAGGGCCCACAGTCGCAGAGCTTCGTTGCAAAGCGACAGAGAGCCAGTTCCTCTCTGCTTGTTTATATAGAACATGGCTACCTGATTGTCCGTGTGTATAAGGACTGTCTTGTGGCTGAGCAGGGTGTGGAAAACTCGCAGAGCAAGGAAGATTGCCCTGAGTTCTAAGAGATTGATATGTAGAGAAGTCTCCTGTGGGGACCAGATGCCCTGGGTGGAGAGGTCCTGAAGATGAGCTCCCCAGCCCATTGGAGAAGCATCTGTTGTTAGAGTTGCTTGGGGTAGAGGCTGTTGAAAAGGGGACCCCAGCAACAAGTTTTGAGGGGACTTCCACCATTGGAGGGACAAAATGAGGCGACTTGTGTTTGCTATTTTGTCTGATAGGCCTCCTGATGCCTGGGTCCATTGGGTGGATAAAGTCCACTGAGCTGCTCTCATGTGAAGGCGAGCATATGGTACCACATGAACTGTGGATGCCATGTGGCCTAGTAACTGTAACATTTCTCGAGCAATTAGTAGGGGTTTTAACTCTGCTTGAGAAGCTAACTGCATCAAGCGAAGGCAACGGGCCTGGGGAAGATAGGTCCTTGCCCTTGTGGTATCCAGCAATGCCCCTATAAACTCCAGGGACTGAGTAGGGATCAAATTGGATTTTGGGATGTTTATTACCAGCCCTAAATATTGAAGGATACGCATTGTGCAGGTTAGAGAAGTCTTGGCCTCTGATTGAGTGGGAGCTCGAATGAGCCAGTCGTCCAGGTAAGGGAAGACAAACATTCCCAGGGTGCGCAGAAAAGCAGCCACTACTGCCATGCATTTTGTGAACACCCTTGGTGCAGAGGCCAGACCAAAAGGGAGCACTCTGTATTGATAGTGCTTCTCCTGAAAAAGGAACCGAAGGAACCTTCTGTGAGTTGGATGGATGAGAACATGAGTGTACGCATCCTTGAGATCTAGAGAACAAAGCCAATCCTGACTCTGAAGGTATGGCAGCAGAGTTCCTAGAGAAACCATCTTGAATTTTTCTTTGACTAGGAATCTGTTCAACTCTCTGAGATCTAAGATGGGTCTGAAGCCCCGTTTTCTTTGGGATGAGAAAATAGGGGGAGTAGAACCCTGTGCCCTGTTGTTGAGAAGGCACTTCCTCTATTGCCCCCTGGGCTAGAAGAGTGGCAACCTCCTGCTCTAACAGACTGAGGAGGGAGGTTGGAGAATTGAACTGGTGCACTCTTGTGAGAGGGGGCAAGCTGGAGAAATGAAGTTTGTACCCCTCTCTTATGATGGAGAGTGTCCAATGCTCTGCTGTGATTTGCCCCCACCTGGGAGCAAAATGACATAATCTTCCTGGAATGGTGGAGGGCTCTAGTCCTTCTAGAGCCAGGAAGGCTAAGTTCTCTAGCAGAGAGTCAAAGGCCCTGAGGGGGCTGAGATTGCTGGGCTGGAGCAGGCCTTGCAGCCTTTGCTTTGCTCTGTTTGGAGGATTGCTGACGTTTGGAAGGGAATTGAGCTGCAGAAGATGCCCGCTGACTATAAGCAGGATAGAATCTTCCTTTAGAAAAAGGTGTTTTCTTGAACAACCTTTTCTTAGCAGGAGCAGCTGTGGATTTGGATAGTCTATCCAAAGCAGAATTTTCAGCATCCATCTGATTGGCTTTTGCTTGCCAATCCTTACCAAACAGATTCTCACCTGTACAAGGGATATTTCCCAATTCATCTTGGGCCCAGATCTCCAAATCAGATGCTTGAAGCCGAGCAATCCTACGTGCACCTATAGCTATAGCTGAGGCCCTGCTTACGCATTCAAAGGAGTCGAAAGCTGCACGGTTGGAGAATTTGGAGATATCCTGGGCATGTTTGAGCCTAGTGAGAAATTCTTGCCTTTTATCATCAGATATAAAAGGACTTAGTCTGCAAATGGTCAGTGACTTCTTTTAAGAACATGCCCATGTAGAGACTATAAGAATTAATTCTCGCAGCAAGCATGGAGGCTTGGAAGACTCTTTTTCCAAAAGTATCCAGGGTTCTACATTCACGTCCTGGAGGATTAGAGGCATGTCTTTTGGCACTCTTAATCTTTCTCATTGCAGACTCAACCACAATTGAGTGGTGAGGAAGTTGAGTTTTATGGAAGCCAGGACAAGGAGGGACACGATACATGGTGTCCAACCTGCGAGAATGAGGAGAGGTGGTTAGAGGTGCTTCCCACATCCTTAACATGAGATCACACAGAATCTCATGGATAGGTAAGGTAGCTGCCTCCTTAGGAGTTTTAGGATATTGCAAAATATCTAACTCCTTGGCTCTAGGTTCTGACTCTGGGGCCACTGTAATAGAGAGGCCCCGAGCCACCTCGCTGATAAAGTCTTGAAAAGACAAGTCCTCTGGAGGAGACATCCGTCGTTTAGGAGAGGACTCCTCCTGTGGAAGAAGCATCACTGCATCGACAGACTCCTCAGAATCCTCAGAGTCGTCAGAGGAATTGAAGTATCGTCTGGATGCTCTTGCAACGCCCGATACCCATACCGACCAGGATCGGTATCGGGAATCACCGGTACCGGGGATCGGTATCGGGAATCACCGGTACCGGGGATCGGTATCGGGAATCACCGGTACCGGGGATCGGTATCGGGAATCACCGGTACCGGGGATCGGTATCGGGAATCACCGGTACCGGGGATCGGTATCGGGAATCACCGGTACCGGGGTATCAGTACTGGAGGGCTTCAGAGGACAAAGTACCGGCATAGCAGACACCGACGCCGATGCCACTGGTACCGGGATCGGTACCGATGACGATGCTGGTGCCAGTACCAGCGGAGTAGTCTGTTGCAGTACCACGGGCATCGATGCCACAAGGAAAGCCGCCAGACTGCGTTCCATGGACAGAATTCTCTGATGCTGCCAATGCCTGGAAGTCGGTACCGGTGGAAGCCACCGGTACCCCAGAGCATGGCACCAAGAGATCTGTCGAGGCCACGCCATCGAGATCATCTTGGAACCCCGGTGATGATGCTTTAGAGGCCGAAGCCTCCCGCCGGGGTAATTTTGCCGGTGCAGAATCCTCGAGGGCAAGGCCAGAGACATCTCGATGCTTAGAAGGAGATCTACCCTTTGAGGACCGGCTGGATTTATGTTTAGTTACCTGAGATCCATGTGAGGAAGAAGAAGCCCTGGAAGACGTCGATGCCACCGAAGCCGCATCAGAGGGAAACAGGGTACTGAGCTTGGCAGCTCGGTTCTGACGACCCCTCTTAGACGTCATGGAACAGGACACACAATCTGTTATGGAAAGGTCAGGACCTAAACATTTTAGACACCAGTAATGGGTGTCGGTGACGAAGATAGTACCGCCACATTTTGTGCACTTCTTAAAACCTGAGGCAGGCTTTTCCATAGTTAAGGAAAAAGGTTCTGGGCCTAAGGCCCAAAAACTGAAGTGCACCTGAAAAGAATAAATGGAAAAAGGGTTTTGTTTTTTTTTAAAGAAAAGAACAACGACCGGTGGTTCCGGTACAGCGTCGAAGAAGGCAGACGCAACAGAAAAGAATATAAAGAAAAAATAAGGAAATTCTTCTGCGGTGACAGGAACACGACCTGCTGGCTCCACGGAAAAAGAACAACTGAGGAAAGACAGTTGGAAAGGCGGGAAGGCAGCATGCAGGTGCTGTGGGATGCTCCCAAAAGCTTTCTGATTGGACACTGGGGAGCGTTCCCGCGCAGGCTCCGTTGGTACTGACGTACTCATATGTGAAGACTCATTCCTGCTTGTTCCTGGAGATGCCTTGATGCGACAGGAAAGCATGGAACCTTGATAGGTCTTGCAGCCCAGGGCATCAAGGGCTCTTGACTCCCGGCCAGGTGGCACCAATGAGTGTGATTTTGGGCTCAATTGCACTGGAGACCAGGCGTCAAAGGGTCCGACAGGAGATCCCGGTGGGTGCAGGTCTCCGGGGAGGTGTTCCCATCGGATTCCCAGTCCGAAACGTCAGTCAAGGGATCCGAGCTGAGCGGTTTGCCCTGTCCGATGGCTGGCGGCCCTGGACGATCTCGCCTCCGAGGAATGGGAGGGAGAGCAAGACCGACGTCAAGGACCGGCACGAGGCCTGTAGCTCTCGAGGGTTTCCTGGACAGATTTGGGTGTCCCACGCGAGGGACCCACAGTCTCTGGGCGCGAGTCAGCGAAGCTGGCCGTAAGCGCCTGCTGGGAAGCGTCAGCATACGGGACTCCCACATGGGCGTGGGGCCCTGGGACGCTGATACCGGGGTCACCGGATCGGGCATCGAGGAGGAGAGGGGGGTCCTCACCAAGATGACCCTCAGGAGACTGGGCGCCTTCGCTGCAGGCCTCCATTTCTCTGCGAGGTACCTGGCAGGGCCACTTCTTGTCCGACTCTTGGGAACGTCGAAGGGGGCTAAGCGACTGAGCGCGTAAGCGCTCACGCTTGTCGGGGGCCCCATACAGCGACTTTGAGGCCTCCTCCTTTTTTGCGCTGTTCCACCTCGGGGGACCCCTGGTCAGAATGCCGCCTGGAATGCGGCACCACAGGGGGAGAACCCACCGCAGGGGAGACGACCGAGGGTGCCACTGGGAACTCCGAGGCGGTCTTTCATAAAATGTCTTCGGACTTCTGCTTACGGCTGAGCAGGGCCTTAGAAGACATTTTCTTACAGAGCGAACAGAGCTCTGGGTCATGGTCTGCTCCCCGACACCGTAGACAACAGTCATGAGTGTCCGTAAGCGACATGTTCCTAGAGCACCTATCGCATTTTTTTAAACCCGGTGGCCATGGGGGCATAAACGGCCCCTGCAAGGGCGAAGACCCACACAGCCAACGGTTAGGGAGAAAAAAGGGCGTGAAGCCTGAAAGAAAAAAATTAGGAAAAGTATCCCCATAAGCTCCAAAAGAGAGGAAGGGGAGGACGGGTAAAGAACCGGTGCAACTGGAAAAAAGAAATGAGAACCTGTTAAGGTGAGGAAACAAAAACTTTTTCCGCGGGACGAGGACGTGCGTCTAAAGGGCTCTGTGAAAAAAGGGAGACTGAGCAAGATGGCACTCTTGGGCGGGAAGAGGACCACGCATGCGTTTTAGCAATCCCAAAGGCTTTTCTTTGAAAGCTGGGGAATTGCTCCGTGCAGGCTGCATCGGTGCCGACGTCACCCGTGACTTCCTGCTTGTTCCTGGAGAAATGTATTTTTACTGAACGTTTCATCTTACCGACATATAACAGATTACATGGACAGATAATCAAATATATTACATTCCATGTTTCGCAGTTTGAAAACCTATTCAAAAAAATCTTTTTTTGTAAGCATGGCTGTTCAAAGCAATTTTTTAAAACCAGAACGTTAGGACAGACAGAGCATCTTCCACATTTAAAATGTCCTTTCACTCTGCAGATAGGTTTAGACTTGGACAAGGCTGATGGAACCAAAAATTGGCTAAATTACAATGTCTCTTGTATGAAATGGTTAAGTGCCTTGAAGAAAATGTAGCAGCCGTAGAAAGGAGAAGCCACTCTTGTCTCAAAAACTATGTAATATCTTTGGAGAGGCTAGAAAAGGTTAGGGCACAGACCAACTTGTTCTGCATTTGACGACAACAGCCCTCCAGGAGAGAAGTATGATCGGAACTCAGCTCTAGCACATGCAGGGTGAGAATAGCACTGCGAGCTAACCATGCAGCAGCGATATTCAGCCACAACCCGGTTACCCTTAACCAGCCAAAATTAGGACAGCTGCATGGCTGTCCTAACTTTAACTGGTTTTGCAATCCAGCCAGCGGCTGAAAATCACCACTGACTGGATTACAAAATGGTAACCTGGGCAACCCAGATATCCATGCTGGTGCCCAGATATGGCCCAAGTATTGAATATCTGAGGTGAAATTAAAGTAACAACGGCCAGCTTCTTTAAGTGTATTGACCACTGCAGCTGAAAATCCTCCCATAAAAACATAGAACAAAAACAGATAAAGACCATATTGCCTATTCAGTGTGCCCTTCCATATCAACTACTATGCTTTACTGTCTTTTTTTTTCCTTTTGAAATCCTCCGTCTGTCCCATGCTTTCTTAAATTCAGATAAAGCTCTTGTCTCTACTACCTCCAATAGGAGACTATTCCATGAATCTACTATTCTTTCTGTAAAGAAATACTTCTTGCAAGGCAAGGTGAATTGTGGTTAGGTGCTATTGCTTTGATATAACATGATTTTAAATGGCCTGTTAGGCCAAAAGTGATACGCATGTTGAAATCTCAATTATAATTATACATTTTGGGGGGTAATTCTCTGAAGTTGTTTTAGAATGTATGAGGTGTGACAAAAAAGAAATGAGACTGTGGCAGCCATGCCCATGACTCAATGCCAATTGGCTAACTGCTTATGTCACTATGTTGTGCAACATCTCGCCACAATATTCTGCTATAATATTTTTCAACTCTCTCACTCTCATTCTTTTTCAGTTTTTTTTGTAGCACCCTGCTCCATCGCTTTGTCCTGCAACTGGAGGTGGCAAAAATATGGAGCAAAGTAATGCATTACTTAGACAAGTGGTGATAGAACCAACCAGGGAAAGCTCAACAGTGGATTTAGTGCTCACCAACAGTGATAGCATGTCGAATGTCTGCGTGGGTGCCCCTGTGAGCAGCAGCGATCATCACACGGTGTGGTTTGAAATAAAAGCCATGGTACAGGCCAATCATAGCAAGCTCAAGGTCCTAAAATTCAAAAACACAGACTTCAATAAAATGGCCAAGTACCTAAAGGAGGAGATGACAGGGTGGAAGGATAAAGGAAGTGGAATTGAAATGGGCTAAACTAACGGTGGCAATAAAAGGGGCAACAGATAAATATGTAAGAAAAGTAAACACAAACAAGAGGAGAAGAAAACCTATTTGGTTTTCCAAAGAAGTGGCTGCTCAAATAAAGGCAAAAAACACAGCTTTCGCAAAATTCAAAAGCTTGCAAACGAACACAGAAATGAATACAGGATCAAACTCAAAGAGACAAAGAGAGAAATAAGGATAGCAAAATCAAAGGCAGAGGAAAAGATGGCTAAAGATGTGAAGTGTGGCGACAAAACTTTCTTCAGGTATATTGGAGAAAGGAAGATCAGAGGTGGAATTGCAGGACTCAGAAGTGCTGGGAATGCACTCGTGGAAAGTGACATTGAAAAAGCAAAATTGCTAAAAGAATACTTCTGCTCTATTTTTACTAAGGAAAGTCCTGGAGAAGGACCACCTGTGACTCCCAAATATAAAACTGGGCATGAAGTAGATACCACACCATTCACAGAAGATGAAGTGTTAGAACAACTTGCAAAACTGAAAGTGGACAAGGCCATGGGACCAGATGAGATACATCCCAGGATACTGAAAGAGCTCAGAGGTTCTTGCAGGGCCATTAAAGGATGTTTTCAACAGATCCTTGGAAACAGGAGAGGTTCCTCAGGACTGGAGAATGGCTGATGTCGTACCTCTACACAAAAGTGGTGACAGGGAAGAAGTGTCAAACTACAGGCCTGTGAGCCTTACCTCAGTGGCGGGAAAAGTAATGGAGGCGCTCCTGAAAGAGCGAATTGTGAACTTTCTCAAAGCCAACAGGTTGCAAGATCCAAGGCAACATGGTTTTACCGAAGGACGTTCTTGTCAAACAAATCTGATTGAGTTCTTTGACTGGGTGACCAGGGAACTAGATCAGGGGCATGCAATGGATGTTATCTACCTGGATTTCAGCAAAGCCTTTGATACTGTTCCTCATAGGAGGCTTATCAATAAACTCAGTAGTTTGGGGATAGATCCCAAGATGGTAAATTGGATCAGAAATTGGTTGACTGACAGACGACAGAAGGTGATGGTACAAGGAGCTCACTCGGATGAAAAGAAGGTGATTAGCGGGGTGCCCAGGGGTCGGTCCTGGGCCCGGCACTGTTCAATGTATTTGTGAGTGATATTGCTGAAGGACTGCATGGAAAAGTCTGTCTATTTGCAGATGACACAAAAATTTGCAACAGAGTGGACTCCCCCGAGGGAGTGGTTAACATGAGGAATGATCTACAAAAGCTGGAAGAATGGTCTAATGCTTGGCAATTAAGATTTAATGCGAAGAAGTGCAGAGTCATGCACTTGGGAAGCAGAAATCCAAGGGAAATGTACGCGATAGAGGGTGAGAGATTGGTGTGTACGGATCAGGAAAAAGACCTTGGAGTGATTATTTCTGAAGATCTCAAGGTGGCAAACAGTGCAACAAGGAGGTGGCAAAAGCCAGGAGGATGTTGGGCTGCATACGAAGAGGAATTACCAGCAGAAAGGAAGAAGTACTTATGCCACTGTACAAGTCACTGGTGAGGCCTCGCTTGGAATACTGTGTTCAGTTTTGGAGACCATATCTTGCAAAGGATGTAAAAAGACTGGAAACTGTTCAGAGGAAGGCGAGCGAAATGATTTGGAGCCTGTGTCAGAAGCCTTATGAGAAGAGACTTGAAGACCTAAACATGTAAACTTTGGAGGAGAGGAGACACAGGGGAGATATGATTCAGACCTTTAAATACTTAGAGAGAAATAATGAACAAACAAACCTCTTGCAAAGACAGAGAAGCTGCAAAACTAGAGGGCATAACATGAAGCTACAAGGTGGTAAATTGAAAGGCAATGTCAGGAAAGCACAGTTACTTACCTGTAACAGGTGATCTCTGGGAACAGCAGGAATAAGTCTTCACATATGGGTACGTCAGTACCGACAGAGCCTGAGCGGGAATGCTCCCCAGCGTCCCAAAAAAGAAAAGCTTTTGGGAGCATCCCACAGCGCCTGCGCGCTGCCTTCCCGCCTTTCCTAACCGCCTCTCTCCAGTTCGAGTTTTAAAGCTGAGACAAAGAGAGAGAGAGGAAAGGAAAGATAGATAGAGAGATACAACTCCTAGGGGAGGTGGGTGGGTTGTGAAGACTTATTCCTGCTGTTCCCAGAGATCACAGGTAAGTAACAGTGCTATCTCCAGTAACAAGCAGGAATGAGTCTTCACATATGGGGACTCCCAAGCTAGAGATGCCTGGGAGATCCCCAAGGTTGTGAGACCCTGAGAAGGGCTCCACCTTCTCCCATAGATCTCAGGCATCCAACCAGGGATGGAGGGTAGGAGTTGCTTAAGCATGGAACAGGTGTTTGAGAACAGCCTGACCAAACAAGGCATCCCGGCGGGAGTCCTTGTCCAAGCAGTAATGGGCTGTGAAGGTATGCACCGAGGCTCAGGTGGCCGCTCGACAGATCTGGTTGATGGACACAGAATTTAGATGAGCCATAGAGGTTGCCATGGCCCTCCAGAGAAAGGTTCTTACTCTGGTAGACGAAAGAAATACACTGAGCAATCCAATTTGACAGTGTCCTCTTAGAGACTGGAAGTCCCAAATGAGAGGGATCAAAGGCAACAAAGAGTTGGGAAGACTTTCTATGTTGCTGTGTCCTTTGCAAGTAAAAGGCAAAAGCCCTCTTACAATCCAGGGTATGAAGATTCCTCTCTGCACTTGATGCATGAGGACCTGGAAAAAAGACAGGTAAATATACCTCTTGGTTAAGATGAAAGGGCGAGACCACTTTAGGCATAAAGTGTGGATTGGTCCTAAGGACTACCTTATCATGATGGAACCTTGTATAAGGTGGATTAGCCACTAAGGCTTGCAGTTCACTGATGCGGCAAGCTGAGGTGACTGCAATAAGAAAGATAACCTTCCAGGAAAGAAATTTCAAGGAGGTAGTGGCTAAGGGTTCAAAGGGTGGTTTCATGAGCTGACCAAGAACCAGATTCAAGTCCCATGCCACTGGAGGTGGTCTAATGGGAGGTTTAGTTAAAAGAAGGCCTCTCATGAATCTTGCAATAAGAGGATGAGAGGAAACAGGTTGTCCATTGAGAGGCTTGAGAGATGCTGCAATAGCACTCAAATGGACCCTTACTGAATTTGTCTTTAGGCTTGCATGGGAAAGATGCAGGAGATACTCTAGTAAGGAATTCAAAGGTATTGCTAGAGGGTTAATACCCTTCTCAGCACACCAAATGGTAAACCTTTTCCATTTAAAAGCATAGGAACGTCTGGTAGAAGGCTTTCTGGAAGCATGAAGGATATCCCTTACTTGCTGAGAAAGATGCCAATCTTGAAGGTCTAAGCCTTCAGCAACCAAGCCCTGAGATGGAGAGATTGGGGGTTTGGGTGCCACAACGTTCCCCCCTCCTGAGACAGGAGATCTGGAGCAGACCCTAAGTCCAGGGAGGGAGCTTGGGAAAGATGCAGAAGTAGAGGGTACCACACTTGGCGTGGCCAACGTGGAGCTATGAGGATCATAGTCCCTCGATCTCTCTGAAGCTTGAACAGGGTCTTGGGAATTAGGGGAATGGGTGGAAAGGCGTACAGGAAGTCTTGACCCCAATGAAGGAGCAAGGCATCCTTGGCCTGAATTCCCTGACACGGAATTCTGGAACAGAATCGGGGAAGTTTGGCATTCCACGGACTTGCGAAGAGGTCTATGTCCGGGGTTCCCTAAAGTCGAAAGATTCTGACTATCTGGTCCATATGAAGGGACCATTCGTGTGGAAGCAGAACTCGACTGAGTCTGTCTGCCCAAGAGTTTTGAACTCCTGGAAGGTATACTGCCAGAAGATGAATTTGATGCTCTCTGGCGAAGGCCCACAATCTCAGAGCTTTGTTGCAAAGTGACAGAGAGCCAGTTCCTCCCTGCTTGTTCACATAGAACATGGCTACTTGGTTGTCCGTGTGAATGAGGACCGTCTTGTAGCTGAGCAGGGTATGGAAGACTCTGAGAGCCAAGAAGATTGCTCTGAGCTCTAAGAAGTTGATATGTAGGGAGGTCTCCTGTGGGGACCAAATGCCCTGGGTGGAGAGGTCTTGAAGATGAGCTCCCCAACCCTTTGGAGAGGCATCTGTTGTAAGGATTGCTTGGGGTAACAACTGTTGGAAGGGGGACCGCAGCAACAGATTTTGAGTGGACTTCCACCACTGGTGAGACCAAAAGAGGCGTCTGGAGGTTGCCATTTTGTCTGACAGACTTCCAGATGCCTGGGTCCACTGGGTGGACAAAGTCCATTGAGCTGCCCTCATGTGGAGGCGAGCATAAGGGACCAAATGCACAGTGGATGCCATGTGGCCTAGCAGTTGTAACATCTCTCGAGCAGTTAGGTGGGTTTTTAACTGAATCTGAGAGGCTAACTGCACTAAGCGTAGGCAACGGGCCTGGGGAAGATAGGCCCTTGCAGTTGTGGTATCCAGCAAGGCCCCTATGAACTCTAGAGACTGAGTAGGGGTGAGTTGGGACTTTGGAATGTTTATAACCAGTCCCAGATACTGCAGGACACGCATTGTGCAGGCTAGGGAAGTCTGGGCCTCTGACTGGGATGGAGCTCGAATGAGCCAGTCCAGATATGGGAATACGAATATTCCTAGAGTGCGTAGAAATGCAGCTATTACTGCCATGCATTTTGTGAACACTTGGAGCAGAGGCCAGACCAAAGGGAAGCACCTTGTATTGATAGTGCTTTCCCTGATAAAGGAACCGAAGGAACCTTCTGTGTGTTGGATGGATGAGTATATGGGTATACGCATCCTTGAGATCTAGAGAACAAATCCAATCCTGACTCTGAAGGAATGGAAGGAGAGTACCTAGAGAAATCATCTTGAATTTGCATAGGAATTTGTTCAATTCTCTGAGATCTAATATGGGTCTGTAACCCCCTGTTTTCTTTGGAATCAGAAAATAGGGGGAGTAGAACCCTGAGCCCTGTTGAAGAAGAGGCACTTCTTCTATTGCCCCTTGGGCAAGAAGGGTAGAAATCTCTTGACCCAGAAGGTCGAGGAGAGATGTTGGAGAATTGAACTGTCTCACCATGGTGTGAGGAGGAAGGTTTAAGAAATGAAGTTTGTACCCTTCCCTTATAATGGAAAGGGTCCACTGCTCCGCTGGGAGCAAAGTGAGCTAACCTTCCTGGAATGGTGAGAGGCTCTGGTTCTTTTAGAGCCAGAAAGGCTAAGTTCTCTAGCTGCAAGTCAAAGGCCCTGAGGAGGCTGAGGCTGTTAGGCTACAGTAGGCCTTGCAGCCTTAGACGTGGCCTGTTTAGGTTGTTGACGTTTTGCAGCAAAACGACCTGCAGAAGATGTCTGCTGACCATAAACAGGATAATATCTTCCCTTCTTGGGAAAATATGTCTTTTTGAACAACCTCTTCTGGACAGGATTAGAGGTAGACTTTGAAAGCCTATCCAAAGCAGAGTTTTCTGCATCCATCTGGGTGGCCTTTGCTTGCCAATCTTTGCCAAACAGGTTTTCACCTGTACAAGGAAGATTGCCTAATCCATCTTGGACCCAGGGTTCCAAATCAGAAGCTTGTAACCAAGCAATTCTGCGTGCACCTATGGCAATGGCCGAGGCTCTGCTGGCCCCCTCAAAAGAGTCAAAGGTTGCACGGTTAGAGAATTTGGAAACATCCTGGGCATGCTTAAGCCAGGTAAGAAAGTCCTCCCTTTTATCTTCTGGAAGAAAAGGGAGGAATGTTTGCAGATGATCTGTAACTTCCTTCAGAAACATCCCCATATAGAGACTATAGGAGTTGATTCTGGCAACAAGCATACTGGCCTGGAAGATTTTCCTGCCAAAAGCATCTAAGGTTCTACATTCTCTTCCTGGAGGAGCAGATGAGTGCCTCTTTGCACTCTTTAACTTTTTCATAGCAGACTCCACCACAATAGAATGGCGAGGAAGCTGAGTTTTATGAAATCCAGGACAAGAAGGGACACGATACATGGTGTCCAACCTACGAGTAAGAGAAGAGATGGTGAGAGGAGTCTCCCATATGCCTATCGTGGTCATAAAGGATCTCATGAATTGGCAAAGTGGCTGCTTCTTTAGGAGCCTTGGGATATTGCAAAATATCCAATTTTTTGGCTCTAGGCTCTGTCTCAGGGGCTACTGAGATAGAAAGCCCCTTGGCCACTTCCCTTATGAAGTCTTGAAAAGACAAGTCTTCTGGAGGGGACATTCTTCTTTTTGGAGAAGAAGGCTCCTGAGGAAGGAGTACAGATGCTTCAACAGAGGCCTCCGATGCATCAGAGTCTTCGGAGGAATCGAAGTATCGCCTGTCTGGATGCTCCTGTAAAGCCCGATACACATACCTTGTGGTATCGACATCAGGAGTCATCGGTACCGATAGGCATCATTGGACAGGGTACCGCTGCAGTCGACACCGAAGCCGATGTCGATGCAACCGGTACCGGAATCGATATCGGAGCCAGTACCAACAACGAAGCTTGTTGCGGTACCAGCGGCGTCGCAGCTTGTATGAATGCCGTGATGGCACACTGCATGGTCAGAACATTCTGATCCATCGACGCCATGAATGTCTGGAGGTCGGTACCGGCAGATTCCACCGGTACCCCAGAACATTGCAACAGGTGATTGGTCGAGGCCGTGCCATCGATGTCAACCTGTGACCCCATAGGAGGAGCTTTGGAAGCCGGAGTTTCCTGCCGGGGTACTTTTGCCAGTGCAGGATCCTCGAGGGCAAGCCCGAAGGCATCTCGATGCTTAGAGGGAGATCTACCCTTCAAGGACCGGCTGGACTTATGTTTGGTTACCTGAGATCCATAGGAGGAAGAAGAAGCCCTGGACGACGTCGATGCCACCGAAGCTGCATCAGAGGGAAACAGTGTACTGAGCTTGGCTGCTCGGTTCTGTAAACCTCTTTTAGACATCATGGAGCAGGACGCACAATCCGTGATGGAATGGTCAGGACCTAAACACTTAAAGACACCAGTCATGGGTGTCGGTAACAGAGATGATACCGCTGCACTTAGTGCATTTTTTAAACCCAGAGGCGGGCTTTTCCATGAGGAATTTTTCTGTTAGGCCCAAGGCCCAAAGAAGAAAAAATACACTGAAGTGGAACGGAGTATTCAAGAAAAGAAAGAAAAGACTGGCAGTACCGGTCCGACGTCGAAGAAGGCAGACGCGCGACTAAAGAAATAAAATAAAATAAAGAACTTCTTCAGCGGTGACAGGAACACGACCTGCTGGCTCCGCGGAAAAGAAGAACTGGAGAGAGGTGGTTAGGAAAGGCGGGAAGGGCGCTGTGGGATGCTCCCAAAAGCTTTCCTTTTTTGGGACGCTGGGGAGCGTTCCCGCGCAGGCTCCGTCGGTACCAACGTACCCATATGTGAAGACTCATTCCTGCTTGTTCCTGGAGATATAATTTTTCACTGAAAGTGGGGGATGCTTGGAATGCGCTCCCGATGGAAGTGGTGGGGGCAAATATGGTGAAGGAGTTCAAAAGGGCATGGGACAGACACAGTGGCTCCCTTTACAGCAACAAGAAAATATCAAAATAATCTGAACCATCTAATTCCTTAACAAATAGGGGTGTACTACAAGGAGTGGTGGGATCACCCCTAAACAAAGATATGGGGAAGGGGGGCCTGCACAGAGCGGCAGGTGTACCTATTCTTGACATCGTACTGGGCAGACTAGATGGACCATACTGGTCTTTATCTGCCATCATTTACTATGTTAACTTGAAATTTCTGGTTAAGTTGGAGAAGGGCCCAACTGAGTGTCTCCAACTTCTCCAAAAGGCTTATGGAGAAGATGCAATGTCACGGTCGCGAGTCTTTGAGTGGCACAAACCCTTCAAGACTGGCCACAAGGAGGTGGAGGATGACTCCAAGACAGGATGGACTTCCATGACAAAGATGGCTGAGAACATTGACAAAGTGAACCAGCTGGTGCGGAGTGATCGCAGATTGACAGTGCGGATGATAGCTGAGGAGCTCAGCCTGAACAGGGAGTCAGTGCGGACCATCTTCCTGCAGGAGCTGGGGATGTGGAAGGTGCACGCTAAGATGGTGCCCAAGCTTTTATCGGACAACCAAAAGGAGCACCGGGTCAATGTTTGTTGAGAAGATCCAGAGTTCGTTGGCCGAGTCATCACAGGAGATGAGACTTGTGTCTTCTAGTACGATTCTGAAAGCAAGAGATAGAGCCTGCAGTGGAAGACTCCACTGTCACCCAGACCCAAGAAGGCACGCATATCCAAATCAAGCATCAAGGTCATGCTGATTGCATTCTTTGACCAGAAGGGAGTGGTCCATCATGAGTTTGTGCCTGAGAGTCAGACAACCAAGCACTTCTACCAGCAGGTCCTCAATTGCCTCCATGACCGGGTTCAGTGCAGCAGGCAGGCTCTGAGGAGACAAGTCGTGGCTGCTCCACCACAACAATGCGCCCACACATACCATGCTCAGTGTGAGGCAGTTCTTGGCCAACAAACAGATCACAGCTCTCGATCACCCTCCTTATTCCCCAGATCTCGCACCATGTGACTTCTAGCTCATCCCCAGGCTGAAGCCTGTGCTCAAAGGAACTCATTTCGCCTCTGTAGAAGAGATCAAGGCCACTGTGACGAGGGAGCTGAGGGACCTCAAGGAGGAGGACTTTTACAGAGTGCTTCCGTATGTGGCAAAAGCGAATGCAGAAGTGCATTAACCCTGGGGGCAATTACTGTGAAGGGGAGACAATGCGTAATTTCTCTGTAGATTTTGTAATAAAACATTTATGGGATGTTCTCGTTTCTTTTTTGTCACACCTTGTATGTGGCAATATCCATGCTTAAAAGGGCTCTTATAAAATTACCTCAGCATAAAAGTATGTGCAGCGGCAAGAACGTGCATATTTTTACTGTGGACACTACTCAGGGTGTGGTGTGGTCTGATCATAATCACAAAGTACACGCATTGATTATAACATCCACTAAATTACACATGTACTTTATGCTACCTAATAGACACAAATGTCAGTAAACTCAATATATCTGTGAATGCTGCTGGAGTTGCACTAGTATTTTATAAAAACACATATGGGCATATTTACTAAAGTGCAGTAAGAATTTATCAAGGGCCTACGTTAACGGTCACAGTGTGCTAAAAACAGCACCACTGGAAAAATCTCTTGCTAAGTGCTTTGCACAGGTTGGGACAAGATCAGGCAGAGATCATGCATGGCCACAGGTAAAGATAACACGCAGGGTACTGTGCACTAGCTGTCACAACTGCCGATAGCACGGTTACACTTAAAGCAACCTCAAGCAGTGGTGTTACAGTAAGAGCAGCCACACTACCAACAGTCTGCTATCAAGGCAGCTGTCCAAACCCTTTTAAACAAAAAAAAGCAGTAGGCCCTCCTCCCACCTCCAGTTCCAGCATACCAATCTGATCACAATCCCCTCCTGCCCAAAAAAAAAAAAAACAAAGCCCCTTGACAATAGCACCTGTACTTGAACTCCACACACTCTTGGACAGCATCCCACAACCAGTCACTCCTCCAACAGCATCCCCCCCACACACACCATCCAAATCCCCTTCCCACAACCTCTAGGTGTTTTCTAGTGTCTAGTGGGTTGGGACAGGCATGGTCCTCTGCTCCTGCTATCGAGCTGCTGGGATTCAAAATAGCAGCTGTGACCCCTAATGGCAGGGGGTCAATCTTACATATAAGTGCAAATAAACAAATTCCACAGACAAAGGGAGATGTATACAGACTGTAGTCTTTAAAGCACATGCTTAGATTGCAGTGAAATAAAACACAAATGAATTATCACAAACTATATTTATACATAAAATAATCACAACTGAAATGCACTGTGTACAGTTTAAGCACAAAAAGCAAAATCAAACATCTATTATGTATGTACGAGCAAATATTTTTAAAAATATAGAAAACAAGGTCTGCCAAGACAGAGAAAGTACTTACTAGTAGTGCATTCATGGAAAAGAAATCACGTTTCATAATAAAGTTTATTCAATCATAGCTATGCTTAAGAAAATACACTCAAAATGGTTAATATAATGCAATTTAATTTCACACTATATACTTAACTAAAGATTTGTACATGGTTCAAGGAAAAAAAACAGTATTTGCAATCTGGCTTATCTTGATAGCAATTACAAAATGTATTCAATGCTCTATGAGTACTGCTACAGTTGATAGCTAGAAACATGAAAAAAATACCTTTGGTTTAAATCAGAAAATAATAGAAGTATTGCACTGGGAAAAAAACACCTTCCAACGTGGTGCCAAAAATAGAAGACCTAGCCTTGAAAAATTCCACAGACTGTCAATGTAATGAGGAAAGGAGGAAAGCATATGTACAACAGAAAAAAATCCAATTAGCTTTTAGACTGAGTTAATATTATATGTAGTTTTCTGTCACATAAATAGAAGTTTATCAGCCAACAGAATCACCGAAGTGAGCAGTTACACTGACAGCAATTATTTCAAACACATGCTTAGTTGCAAAAAAAGGAAATCCAAAGGGCTAAAATAATCCTGATTTTGAATTTGCCAGGGATATTTGTTCGAGCAGTTATTCCTGTGTTTCTATCTGTGAGGCTCAGATATATATAAACACAGAACATACACACAATATTTCTGTTGCGGGTTCCGTGAGATGCCAAAGTAGGAATGTCTGCACTAAATTCTCTTCTCTAAACCTGACCAATAGAATTATAAGGACAGAGATTAACACAAAGCCACTTACGAGCAGAGAGCATATAGAGGCATGTTTATTAAAGTGTGTTAATAGTTAGCATGGGGTTTACCGCACACTGTAGTAACAACTTCCACATGCTAAAGATGCAGCCACAGTATAAATACTGCACTAACTACTCAGTGTAGGTTGGAGCAGAGTATGCACACTGCAGTTGGCATGGGCATCTTTGGCACATGTCAGCGGACAATGTTGCAGTTAGCATGGGTGCACTTACTGCCACCTCAATGAGAAGTAGAACTGCCACCTATGTTAACCATGTCAAATGGCTTAGTGTGGGCACACTTTCATCAGCTAGCATGGGTCCGGCCCTGCCCCTCACGCTAAAAAACAGACCTCTACACCCACTTACAGCACATTTTAGTAACCATGTCTCATAGTGAAGGAAGGAAGGTATGAAACTAAAATCTTCAGGAAAAAGAATGCATTGCAGCATGTGCTTAAGGAACAGTAAAGTAAAACAAATGCTTGAAGTATGTTAATCAGCTTTATATCTTATTTAAATGTTAGTTTAGCAACATCAAACATTAAATTTACAAAGAAGTGAGCTATGTGTAGCAAAGAACAATTTTTGCTAGTTTGCTAACATGTAGCCAAACTCTCTACCTATCGTTCCACTAGAAAGAGGCAGAAATTTGGGAATTCCAATTCTTTTAGGCATGTGTAACATTCAAAATTCACATAATGTTTGGGACTAAAACAGAATTTTCTGCTAGAATGAACAGTTGATGGTAAACATCTCTGTTTTCAGATTCAAATGTTCATATACATCTTTAAAACAATATCACAATCTTGCAATTTGTATTGTAGCCATGGTTTACAACTTGTCAGAACATTTATAGATTGTGAAATGACACAAAGGCATTCTCATACCAGAAAGACCATGGAAAAAAGCAAAAACCACCCAGTTATTGGCTTCTAACTTAGTAAACTAGAAATCTCGCTTTAAAGCCTGGAAGCACAGTTAAAATACTAAGCCATATTATATGTGTAACACAGGTTTTAAAGTGTGTTAAAAAGAACGGCTACTGCACTGGCAAAACAGTTAACATGTTAAATCCCCCATTAAATACCTAACAAGAGGTTTTATGTTAAATGTGTGCACATAGGGTACAGGCAAGTGCCAGGGAGTGCACCAGACAGCTGACACAGTTTGACCTTAAAGTGCATCAGTGCTTATGCAGCAAGTAATAAGGAACAGTTAATTATGCCTTTAAAGGCGTGGAGGCCAATTCCATAGGGGCACGTCAGGGCCGCCCAGACGTCCAGAAATCTGGACGGCTCGGAGATGTACCTGATTCTGCTACCGCAAGGGTTAGATGTCCCCGTGGGAGCAGAATCGCGAATAGTGGCTGAATGTCCAGGAGATGCCCCCGATTCAGGCACCCCAGATGTTCAGCCACTTTTCTGGCTAACTCAGCCAGGCTCTTGAATGGAGCTGCAGTGCCATGGTGTCCCATTGCCATGGCACAGTGGCTCCCGAATGGAGCCGCGATCACCGCCACTGCCGAAATGCTCCATTCCCTGCAGCCCAACCCCCAATTCAGCCTCTCATGGCCCAGGACGGGCTGTGGGGAACCTTCTACACCCCTTACCATCCCATTGTCGCCGATTATCACTGTCCCCTGATGTCCAGGGGGACTTATTCCACCTTCGAGGTGGACTAAGTCCCCTGTCTAACTGGCCTACCCCGGACGTATAGGGCAGACCTCAGAATCAGCCTTATACGTTCGGGGTTGCTGTATCACTCACTGCCTGCCCTTGCCCCTCCCACGGTCCATTCCCTCCTGCCCTCGAACAGAGTTCTCCATGCAACCCAGCTATACATACGGGGAGCTTTGTTCTTGGTGGGTTGATCCAGACGTTTAGCGGGTCTGGACGTCTGGTCCCGTTAAACGCAGCACAGAATCTATCCCTTAGTTAACAGCATGGCTGATAATGTGGAAAACAGTTAACAAGCAACCACGTGGGTTAACATCACAGCTCATTCTCACCATATGCCAAGAATGCACCTCATGAATACCACAGAGGTTTTGCAACAACCATGTATTTATTTTTGCAGTTAACAAGCATTAATTAAATGCAAAACCTTAACCTGGCTTATTAAATAGGCCCAAATTAAATGGTGAAATTAGGTCCTACCTGATAATCACCTTTCTTTGAATCCCTCCAGTCCAGACGCATGGGTTATCACTCCCTACCAGCTGCTGGGGACTGAGCATGTCTGAACTTTCTGATGTCAGAGAACAGCCCTCTTGTACTGCCTCCACAACCAATGAACTGTTGACAAAGACGACTTAAAAAATAAGCTTATCAGAAGTAAAAGTTATCTTATCCTATATTGATATCTATCTTTTTTTTTCGCTCTAGTAACCCAGTTTGACTTTTGGTTTCCTTTTGAGCAAGCGCAGCAGGCGCCCCTGTAATGTATATACATCGTTAGCCTGAAGTGAGAAATTAGCTGAAATCTTACCCCTTCCACCAATTAAGTTGTGAGTCATACAGTCCCCCGGGCTCACTTTCTTAGCTAACTTCTAGGGCGGGTTCTGGACTGGAGTGAGGGACTCATGGAAAGGCCATTATCAGATAAGACCTAATTTCACCTTCCTTATCATCCCTCCAGTCCAGTCCAGACGCTTGGGATGTACCAAAGCAATAACAGCCTATCGGGAGAGACCAGAGAGCCCAGCCTGCAGTACAGCCACCCCAAAACGCACTTCATTCTGTGCTTGCACATCGAGGTGATAAGGCCGAGCAAACGTATGCAACGAAGACCAAGTCGCTGCTCTGCAGATGTCTACCAGTGGTACGAGCCTCATCTCCGCCCAGGATGCTGCCTGAGCCTAGGCTGAGTGAGCAACCCTACCGGACGTGTTCTATGCTTCAATAAAGTACATTGTAGCAAAAGTTTCTTTCAACCATCTGGACACCAAGGTCGCTTCCCCTTGTCAGGAGCCACCAAAAAGCACATAGAGATGATCCAATTTATGGAAAGGCTGTGTGCATTTCAAATATCCACGGAGCACTCTTCTGACATCCAGTAAGTGCAACTGTCATTCCTCAGGCGTCTTACCCGTAGTAGAAAAGACTGGGAGCGACACTGGCCAATTAAGGTTGAAGGGTTATAGACCAGTGTCCTCTTTCTTTCCTAAGGTGCTAAGCATTACCTTCTCCTTAGAGATAAGAAGGAACGGCTCCCTGCATGACAGCATCTGCATCTCTGAGACCCGTCTCACTGAACAAATTGCCACCAAAAACACCATCATCAAAGTAAGAACCTCCAATGTAGCCATTTCTAGAGGCTCAAAAAGTGGCTCAATAAGCACAAAGAGCACTAAATTAACGTCCAAGGGAGGCACCAAAGATCAAACTGGTGGACAAACCTGTTTCACCGCTCTCAAGAAATGGACAACATCCAGATGACTGGCCAAGGAGGCACCCTGCACCTATAGCAAGTCAAGGCCACCACCAGAACTTTCAGTGAATTCAGGGCCAAGCCTTTATCCAGACCCGGGTGTAAGAAGGCGAGGATGCCCGGCACCGCAGCCGACAGAGCACAGATCTTCCTGTTGGCACACCAACACTCTCCAGACCCGAACATAGGAGAGAGAAGTTGAGTGCCTGCAAACCATCAGCAAGGTCGAAATGACCACAGCAAAACAACAACCTTTCCTTAATCTCGCTCTTTCAAGAGCCAGGCCATAAGCAAGAGTCGATCCACCTGCCGTATGAGAATCTGATCTTGACTGAATAGGTCTCTCCTTCGAGAAGATGCCACAGCTCATCCACCACCAGTCTGCGCAAGTCCGCATAACACGGCTGCCTCAGCCAGTCGGGCGCTACCAGAATCACCAGACCTCGATGCGTCTCTATCTTGTGCAAAAGATGCCCGATCAATGCCCACAGCAGAAATACATAGAGCAATATCCCTGGAGGCCACATCTGTGCGAGAGCATTGAATGCCTCAAATGTGCTTGTGGCATCTGCTGAAAAAGCGTGGTGCCTTGGCATTGTCCGCTACTACCATGAGATCCATAACCGGTTGACCCCACCAGCAGATGATCTGGTGAAACACATCCTGATTTAGAGACCACTCCCCTAGGTCCACGTGATGTTGACTGAGGAAATCGGCCTGAAGTTTCTCCTTGCCCACCACAAGGTCATCAGATTAGTCTCCGCCCAGAGGAGCAAGGGCCATACTTCCTCTACCAATTGCACACTGCCAGTGTCCTCCTGACAATTGATGTTGGCCACAGTGGTTGCATTGTCAGAGCAAACTCGCACTGCCTTGCGGTAAAGCAAGGGTCGAAAAAACTGTAATGCCAGGAACACCGTTTTCATCTCCAGACAATTGATGGACCAGGCCTGTTTCTCCAGAGACCACTGTTCTTGTGCTACCTGGCCCTGACAGTGGGCCCTCCCATCCTGACAAGCTTTCATCCGTCATCATGCGAATCCACTCGTGAAGCTCCAAGGGCACCCCTGTGAGAATGTTCTCGGACCACAACTACCAGTATAGGTGTAGTCGGGTTGCCATTGGACATATCAACTGCCTTGTTCAATGGTTGCTTCCTGTGGAAACCAGCAGGACAGCAATGCTTGTTGCAGCAGTCTCATGTGAGTCCTGGCCCACAGTACGACCTCCAGAGTCGCCGCCTTGGACCAGAGTAACTGGAGGTAATGCACAAGAATTTGCAGGCCCAGTCTTGAATCTGTAACACCATGTCATATGGCAGGGACATTATTGCTTCCGCCATTCAAAAGTGGGCCCCTAAATAAATCATGTCCTGAGTGGGCTGCAACTGGCTCTTTTTAAAATTGACTACCCAGCCCAGTTGCTGAAGGAGCATCACCACCTTGTCGGTGGCCTGTGGGCTCTCCTCCAGCAACTTGGCTCTTGTCAACCAGTCATTGAGGTACTGATGCACCAGCATGCCCTTGCAGTGCAACTCCGCCACCCCCACCAACATTACTTTTGTAAAGGTGTGCAGCGCTGTAACCAGACTGAAAGGCATCACTCTGAACTGGAAGTGACCCATCGGCAAAGCAAACCTGAGGAACCTGTGATATGCGGACAGGATTGGAATGTGAAGACAGGCCTCTGTGAAGTCCAAGGCCGTTAAGCACTCGCCTTTGCGCACTGCTATGATGACCAACCGCAGCATCTCCATGCAGAAGTGCAATACCCATAAGGCCTGACTGACCCTTTTGAGGTCCAAAATTGGCCGAAAAGTCACCTTCTTTTTGGGAACCACAAAATATATGGACTATTGACCTGACCATAACTGGTCGCACGGAATGGGCACTACCGCCTGCACCGGCAGGAGCCGTTGAAGAGTATCATGCACTGCCTGCACCTTGGTTGGAGTGCGGCAAGGAGAGAGCATGAAGGCGTCTGGCAATGTATGCACAAAATCTAGAGCATAACTGTCCCAGATAATCTCCATCACCCACTGGTCTGTAGTGATGTTGGTCCAAGTGGAGTAAAAATGTTGAAAGTGCCCACCCACCGGAACTAACTCCACCTGGGCCGGCCTCGCTTCATTGTGGCTTTTTACTTGAAGTGAAGATCTAGAGTAATGCCCACTGCCTGTTCCTCTTTTTCCTCAAAAAGACTGGCTTCTAGAATGGAAATGCCCTCGCAGAAAGGGAGCAAACTGAGATGTCCGAAAACAGTGGAAGTCTCGGGGCTCCTAGAGAGGATAGAGGATTTGGGTCCCTTGGACTTATCCACAGACAACCTGGTGCCCTTAGTGTCTCCAAGATCTTTCACCAACATCTCCAAGGCTTCCCCAAACAAAAGCTTTCCCTTGTAGGAAAGCTTGCTGAGTCGGGACTTTGACATCTGCTGACCACTTTCGAAGTCATTAGAAGCGCTGTGCCACTATCACCGTAACCAGAGGCCCACAGAGGCCTACAAGGTTATGGCCGCAGTCTCAAAAGCCTGCTTCAAAAAAGGCTTCCAATCTGCGGTCCTGCACATCCTTCAGGACCACCCTACCCCCTTCCATAGGGATAGCAATTCTTCTTGGTGACTGCCGTAACAAAGGCATCCACCCTCAGTAACTTATGGGAATCTTTTTCCTCCTGCGGCATGAGATACAAATGGCCCATAGCCCATCCCTTCAGGCCGGCCTCTGGCACCTCTCACCCTGCTTCTATAAATTGCTTAATTGCCCCATGTACTGGAAATGCTGTGTTGGAAGTCTTGAAACTCTGCAGCAGGGGGCCCTCCTCTGTAGATTGTGGACACTGAGCAATATTTAAAGCTGAGAAGGAATGGGAGATCAAAGATGCCAACTCTTCCTTCATAAATACTCTGACCACATTAGGATCCTCTCTGGGTGGTATCTCCCCCTCCTCTTAACTCCAGAGCAATGGGATCTTCACTGAGGTCAGAGGGACCCTCGCCAAGAGCCTCAGAATGGGGAGACCAACGGTCCTTCCACTATACAGGGTCCAAATGCCTGCGTTTAGCTAGGGGACACCCCACCTGAACCCCCACCGGGGGAATGAGAGCCAAGTTGCCAGACAGCCCTGGAATCACACCCCCTTGCAACACAGTGCTGCCTTGAAAATTCTGTTTCAGGTATGCTTGATGCATCGATAAGATAAAATCCGGGGAAAAACAAACTCGAAGAGGCTCAGAATTCACTAAATCGTTAGACTCCACAGCCCCCACTGACTCTCCCAAAGCTGATGGAAGATTGGAAGTGGAAGGCAAAATGGCCACTGTTCCTGCCAAAACCGCGGCAGGCAACATGGCCTGAGGTAATTTTACCATTATCATTTATTTGGCATTTGCTACACTGCCCTTTGTGAGATATACAGGGTGGTTTACATAAAATAAAACAACTAATAAAATCATAAAGATTAAAAAAAAAAGAAAAGTAAGAGCTGGAACTACAATATAAAATAGGAGAGAAGACAACAGACTACACACAGCAGAAATTGTTCATATCAAAAGCAACAAGCAAAAAAATAAAAAGAGACCTAATTGTGAACACAGCCTAAGGAACCTCCAGACCAAAAGCCTGTTCAAATAGGTGAGTTTTCAGCAGCTATTTAAAATTTGGGAAGTTTGCATTGCTTCCCCCCCCTCCAAAAATGTCTCTGTACAGCCTTTGATTTCTGTAGTTCTCTCAGCTGCCATGCCTTCCTTCTGATACGAGCGGCATAGCCCCCTGCTGAAAGCGAGCTCCTGCAGCTGTCACATGCCACACGCTTGCTTTTCCAATGACAGCGTTCTTGCTGAAACAAGCGACTTAAGGAAAGTAAAAGGACTCACCGGGAGGCAGCGATTTACCACGAGCCATTCGAACTCCTGTGGCTTTGGGGAATGACTCACCGGTCTAGCGCTGTTAATAACTGAAGTTCTCTCTTCCCACCACCTTTTTTTTCAACCCCGAAGTCAGCCACGATTTAGCAGACCCAGCCTGTAATGCCTCCACCGGCAACAGATAGGCCACCAGGAGGGGAGGGGGACAACCTGGATCACCAGGTTTTTACAGCCCAGACGAACCGGGACAACTAACAACCCTGGTTCTGATTCCAACTAATTTCTTGCAGTGCTGCCAAGCAAAACCAACCTCTGTCCGATTCACTCTTTGCCCATCTAGTCACTTTTTTTTTTTTTTTTTAGCACCAGTTAAGCCGGCTGGTAAGGAAAGCCAAACACCCCTCCTACAAGCAGCTTTAGGAATATAATTCTCTCTTCTGGATTTTTTGTTTTTTTATGTCCTCTTCAGTGGAGTCCAAGACCAGCTGCTGGGGACTGAGTTTACTGGTCATAGAGGCAGCCCAAGAGGGCTCTTCTACTGTGACATCAGAAAGTTCTGACATGCTCAGTCCCCAGCTGCTTGTAGGGAGTGATAACCCACACGTCTGGATTGGACTGGAGGGACAATCAGGAAACTGGGTTTTAGGGCAGTGCTTTTGTGGTGTGCTCTCATTTGTCATAGCTCAAATGAAGTTTGGGAACCACTTCATGATGTGGGTAAGAGATACTATCTAACATAGGTCTTGCTTTTTAACAGAGTTAGGAGAAACATTATGGATTATTCCTTAGTCAAGTATTCTGGAGAAATTTCAGCTTATTAGGAAATGTAATTAGACAATTGCAAAAGGTTCTGAAGTATACATATCTGTGTGCTCTCACTTTCACAGAAGTAGAGGTACGTAGATGCAAACACCCACATGAAGTTCTTTTTTTGTTTATAAATATGAAGAGACTATCTCTACACAGTGCTGGAATTCCCAGTCTCTGTTAGAACCTCTTTCAAAAAGTGGCAACATGTTACATTATAAAAGCAGGAAAGTTTGTTAATAAAGCAGCAGCTACAAAGAGCACTTACAAATGGTTGTTCAGGAAGATAAAAAATTATCTAGTTTTATTTTGTAAAGGTTTAAATATAAATATAGATGCAACTTGATCTTTAGTTGGCAATGATTGTCAGAGCAGAGATAGCTATTCCGTAAGATCTAATCACATACAAACAAAAAAATGTACTATACAAAACAAGTTATTTTTGCCATAGGGAATTTTTTTCCCCTCAAATCTTTGGCCTCCCATTCTACAAAAGAATCCTATATGCAAAAGCAGTCTCTCGTCTGCACTCGTCATTCAAGTTAGATTTGAACCCACTTTGAAATGTAGACAAACCCTTCAGATTCCAGAAGAAATGCAGCTATGGTTATACAGATGTTTTAGATTTGTTAACAGAACCGCCTTTGAAGATCACATGACACTAAGTAGATCAAACTATGTCCCGAGGATCTCGACAGTTCACATTTCAATCAATAGCCATGTGAATTCACACTGTTTCCCATGCTTGTCAAATCAGCTTCATAAAAATATTGATTTTTATAGAAACAATTCCCTCCTGTCCTTTCCAAACATTCATAGTGACCTTCAGAGGCAATACTCTGCTTAGCTTTTAATTTCAGAAAATATAAACCACGTTTGTTAACAATGTGCTTCTTCCAGATCAATAATGTGCCCACTGTAAGCTTCGTTATCAGTCCATATTTTCTGAATATGTATGTGTGCATGCATAAGGTTTATAGATAGACAAACAAAATGCACACACATTGTATACATGTAAATATCTATCTATCTATCTACAGATATCACTGGGCATAAAGAATATGGTGGTTTCATATTCTGCATAGCCCTCAATATTTCAACTCTCACCATAAAGGATAGCATGTTCCAGAGACCTGAACTACCAGTCTATAGGTATTCATCTATGTGTCTGTGTAAGAAATATGCCTTATCAACAGATATGTATGCCTGTGCTATCCATGTTCACTCCAAGAGCCACTTCAGCAGCAAATTCAGTCTCAAAAAGTGAAATTCAAATATTATCTCTTAGATCTTACAGTTTTGTGTTCCATATACAGAAAGTTGTGCTATTTTAATTTTTAAAAAATGCATGATAGTTACATTGAGGACTTTCAAAAAACCTAGGTTGAAAACCTGCTGCTCTATGCATTGAATGCACAGTTTAGGCACAAACATGACACACGTATGTAGAGGCCCATTTTCACACTATTAACAGTTTTAAGTTACAGGATTTGAGCTATTAATACGTATTGATAATGAAAGTCATAATGAAGGATTGTACAGAAGTTGGGACTGAATTAATATAATATTATAATAACATGCTAATTAGGGTGGAGTTTAAATGCCACCTTGCATTTATCCATCTTTTCTTTAATACCTGATGGTCTGGTAGTCTCAAGTGGTATTTTAATCCATTAACTTGAATGGATAAGGAGCAAATGGAAGTTCTAAATGTTTTAATTTCAAGTTTGCTGCTTACCAATCCTTTCTGTGGTGATAGAAGATAATGCAAATACATACATGTATACAAAAATTTAAATGAAACATAGTATAGCGGTGCTATTTACTGAATACAATGTATGAACTGTTCTTGCAGCAAATTACAGAAAGATCTAAAGAAAATTAATGACCATCAATGAGCACAGAATTACTAGTGCATAATTTATCTACTCTCCCTATCATTAAATAAAATCTACCATAGATGTGAATAAATTTTAACACCAGCTTTGCAAGAAAACTGCTAAAGGGTATGATAAAATTAGGCATTTTCCAGCTTGATTTGTTTGGCTACAAACTATTAAATTTTATAGTTTTTGAAAAATTTTACACAGTTAGGAATGTCTCAAAAATACAAAACTGAAGGAGAGACTGCTATAGCCAGACGAATGGTAAGCAACCAACCTGAAGGTTCGAAAATAAAAAAGTCACATAAAGAAAAACATGCATATTACATAAAGTGTGTATATATACACAACACAAATTCTATTTCTAATATTTTAAACTGCATAGGTAAATTAAAAAAATGCAATGTGCAATACTGTGAGCCCTTAAAGCACCATGATAAGTCTTTCAAAAGCCTATCAATTGATTCCCAACACCACCATCAATATCTAGCAAGACACATCAGTGTATATTTCCAAAAAATACCTGTTCTCCAATCAGAAGTTTAGTTTGAAACAGAGACAGTACACTCTCAAAGTCCAAGTGTCTGTGTTTAGGAAATGTCAAGAGTCTGTTTTGAGAATACTCATTTTTTTTTGTCTTTAAGATCAATCTTTCCTTCCCATCCAAAGTGCTCACTTTATCAAACAGAAACAGTCACTCTATTACAATCAATCAGACAACCTACTCAGAATAATTCACCATTTAGCACACAAAAATACTCAAGTCAAAAACAAATCTAAAGCTTAATTTGGGAAATAAACTGGCAGTTAATTTTTAACTTCTCTCTCAAATACTAATTAGTCTTTAGCTACCACCACCTGAATCTCAATGGTGCGTTGACATACAGCGATAGTCTGTTCATTAAGGTGCATGTTTACTAATGGGCGTGCTGTTAGCATGCGGTCGGGCCGCAAAACTAGTGTGGAGATGTGCACCAACTTCAGGGGGCATGTGCATCTGCTTCCCCATCGTTGGCGTATTGCTAACATATGGCACCATGGAAACTGACTAACACTGCCCGCTGATGCTTGTACTAATGGCAACAATCGCAGTTAGTGTGCACCCATAATGCCTGCACTAATTGCAATGTGCCATTAAAACACACGTTCCGCCTGCAACCCGCCCCGTCTTCACCCAATAATGTGCTAACCAGTTAGGGCAAGATTTTTATCGTGCAGTTCCACACTATCTTTCAGTGTGACATGCTTTCTGCACATTAAACCCTATGCTAACAGTGAGGTTTAGTAAATATGCCCTTAAATCTCCAAATTTAGACAATAATTTTCTCAGTTAAGCTTAACTCTGTTTAACTAGATCATAGTTTTACAGTAAATTATCAGAACATAAACCATTATGTCCCTCAGCAATACTTTCTGAACAGGGGGCACATTAGATTAATAAATTCAGTATCACATAGTAAAGGCAGAATAGAGGTTTCTGCCTAAAATGACAAGTCAAACAGAAACAAAACTTAAAGAGCAAAAATTGTCTACAATAATTTACATATGAGGCTGTCCTTAAAAATTAAAAATCTCACAAGCAAGGTGCTTTCACTTACTCCTGCCCCTTTGCTGCTTTCTCAAGATAGTACACATTTACCAAATGACGATTCAGATGCTTACTGTATTCTCCTTCTTTTCTAAATGTACGATCACAAAATATACACATAAATGTTTCCACAGTCACTTTGGATTTAGATGACTCTGGTACAGCAGTTTTACTTCCCATTGCTTCTGGTATTGATTGAGCACCATTTAATCCAGAATCATCACTTCTTTCTGAAATGTTGTCACTTATATCACTGCCATCATGGCTGTGGATACCTTCATCCTCATCCATTTCCAAAGATTCAATCATGCCAGTGTTACCCTGTGGGGGCACAAACACAGCCTCTTTCAGATTCTGTTCATACTGCGCTTTTGTCTTTTCTTCAGTAGGAGTGTCAATGTCAGACTGATTTTCTATCAGATTTCGATGTGTCATCTCCAGTATTTCACAAGTTCTGTCCTCAGCGTCTTCCTGATGATCTTCATATGATTCACCGAGGCCTTCTGCGCACTTGTCCACCGGGCACCTGTGAGGCACTGCATTGGTGTCAGGCGCCTCAACGGCGTCCGCCGGGCACCCGTCAGGCGCCTCAACGGCGTCCGCCGGGCACCCGTCAGGCGCCTCAACGGCGTCCGCCGGGCCCCCGTCAGGCGCCTCAACGGCGTCCGCCGGGCCCCCGTCAGGCGCCTCAACGGCGTCCGCCGGGCCCCCGTCAGGCGCCTCAACGGCGTCCGCCGGGCCCCCGTCAGGCGCCTCAACGGCGTCCGCCGGGCCCCCGTCAGATGCTTCAGTGGCGTCCGCCGGGCACCCGTCAGATGCTTCAGTGGCGTCCGCCGGGCACCCGTCAGATGCTTCAGTGGCGTCCGCCGGGCACCCGTCAGATGCTTCAGTGGCGTCCGCAGAGCACCCGTCAGATGCTTCAGTGGCGTCCGCCGGGCACCCGTCAGATGCTTCAGTGGCATCCGCCGGGCACCCGTCAGATGCTTCAGTGGCATCCGCCGGGCATCCGTCAGATGCTTCAGTGGCATCCGCAGGGCACCCGACAGGTGCTTCAATGGCATCCGCTTGACAGCTGGCAGGTGCTTTAATGACATCCTCTGGGCACCCGGCAGGTGCTTTAATGACATCCTCTGGGCACCCGGCAGGCGCTTCAATGGCATCCACTGGGCATGGGTAAGGCACTTTAATGGGGTCTGCCTGGCATCTATTAGGCACCTCAATATCTTGTAGTACCGTCACGGTTTGCTCAGATGATATTACACTGGAAAGTTCCTTGATGCGGCCAGTCAAACCCTCATATTCTGGCTGCTTTTTAGGTTTAGTCCGTTTGGTAATTTTTCTGTTCTTTTCAGTATTAGCAGACCATTTATGAGCTTTCACCTCTATATTTACAGCTTCTTCTCGTGTGGGCAGTTCATTCTTCTTGCTCTTACCTGTATTAAGAACATGAGCAACATTGTCTAGCATGGGAGTATCGTTAATAGATACTTGTTCCTTGTGCCAGTTATCAGAACAATTAGTTATTACATTGTCTTCTTTTACCAGAACAGGTTTTCCAGGGATTGATTTCTCTTTGTGTTTTCCTTGAGCAGCAAGCTTTCTTATTTTCTTCTTATACTTATTTCTTAAAATTTTCTTTTTTCTACCTTTCTTAAGGCAGGATTTTTGCTTTTTGGATGCTTTACATTTGATATGTTTCTTCTGGATTTCCTGACAAGCCTTGGTTTTATGTTCCAGTTTCATTTTCTTTTTTGGTACATGTTTGCCATCTGTAAGGTCTTGCTTTACTGAAGTGGCTTCATCTTCAGTTTTTCTTTTGACTCCTTTTGTTTTACTAGATTTATCCATGCTTTTTTCAGTTCTCATTTCTACCACATTCTTGTTCTCAGGGGCTACTTTGTGGCTTCTAGTTGTCACTTGACCCACGGAAGCACCAGTATTTGCCTTCTTATCTTTTGAGCTCTCTCTGTTCTCCACGTTGACAGCTCTTTCATTCTTCTTTTCTTCTGTCTCACCTTTAAACTTTGTGGGTTCTCTGTCCGATTTTTCACTGGCAGCAGAGTCTGAAAAATCAGTTTCATTTTTTTTGGTCCGCAGTTTCACTTTGGAAACATCCATTGTGATGTCTGAACAGTCAGGGTGTCTGGATTTTAAGTGATATTGCAGGTTGCATTTCTTGGATGCAGCATAGTCACACACTGGGCAAAGGAACTGGCGTGGATTTACATGAAGCTCTACATGTTTTTTAAAGTTACTCCGGTCTGCTGTTTTGTAATCACAGTGTGGGCATGTTAAAGGCTTGGGACCATTGTGAACCTGTCTTGCATGACGAGTCACTTCATGCTGGTTTGCTGCCACGTAACTGCACTGTTCGCATTTAAATGGCTTCTCACCTAAGGAAACAGATGAATGTTAGAAAGGAATTGAGTACAGCTAACAATATTGCTGATTAATAAAAATAATGTACATCACATACACACAGGCGTCATGCTTATTTGTTCAAGCTGCATAGCATGCAAATCACTTTTAACAAAATTAAAAGTCATTTTATACCTGATGATGATACACTTACAGTCATATAAAACTTAACACATAACAAGGCAAACATTATATCACATGTAAGAATACATACCAGTATTGATCACTCATTAGTTATGTTAGTAAACTGACTCCATACCCAACTGGTCCATTGAATGCATTGTAGAGAAACAGAAATTAAGAGTTGATAAAGGTTTTCTCTCACATATCAAAACTTTTTTACCAAGGTTCTGTACATTCAAATAATTCTATCAAGTAAGGGTGAAATTAGAATTTTTACAAATTATGTCATCTGAGTTTCTCTCAAGCGGTGCTAAAGAACTTAGATGTGCAATATATTTTATACATAATGCAACAAATTTTTCCCCGTTAGATAAAAATCAGTCCTTTGGCTGATAAGAAATCCATTTCTTTTGTAAATTATTTAAAACTAATTATAGCAAGAAAGGTTAATTTTTTAATATTATGCTACAGTAATAATGATCCACAGAAAGAAGCAACAAAACAAACATATATTCAATCTAAAAGCAAGACAAAAATATAAGGTATCAAACAAAAATTTTCAAAATTCTATTCACACAAAGATTCACAGTCAGCCAGCAGTCACTGGACAAACTTAACCATATCGGTTTGACCAGTAAATATAAAGCCGCATTTTCCTGAGTGGAAATGTGGATAAATATCCAGATCAACTTGAAGCAGACATTCATCCCTGCTATTTGTGTGGACTGATTTGTTCTCTCCACTTTAGCCAAACAGCGCTTAATATAGCACTAATTGTCTAAGATGCATGTTTACTAAAGTGCGTTAACCAGTAATGCAGGGTTTAGCACACGATTGGTGCATGTTTGGACTGTGCAGTAGCAAGGAGTGCTTGGCCCAAAACTAACTGTGCTAAAAATCCTGCGCTAGCCAAATAGCACGTGAATAGGTGGGGTTAAGGTGAAGAAGAGACTGAGACAGCTGGTGCGGTAGTCACACGCTAGCTACACAAAACCCCACTAGCGTGGGTGTAGCTAACGCCAGTCGCTGACCAGATACTAGCTGCATCTGCCATGTTCACGTGTTCCAGCAGCATGTGTTAGTTAAATATGAAGGGCAGAAGCAGGGCAGATACATAAGAAGGGGACAGGAGCAAAAGGAGATGCAAACGGAACAACAAGGCACCTCTCAAGGACACTAGTTTGGGAGGGACGGCATGGTGCAGCTGACATGGCAGTAGATCATAATAGCCTGGCAGGCACAAAACCAGGTCCTACAGGTCAGGGGTGACCCTGCTAGAGCCGTGGGCAAACATCCACAGACACATCACATCTACATATACAAGAAATAGATGTCAGAGTGCTCCTGGTGTTGTGTGCTGTGGAGGTGTCAGCATTGACTGTGCTACAGTCAATGCTGGTCTCATAGCCAGAGTTGGAGCCAGCAGAGAACAATAGGTGGGGAGAGGGATGCATATTAGGTGATAGATTTACACCCTTATGCAAATTAAATGAAACAAATCAGATTTTTTAATCTTTTCAGCCTATGAATTGTATATGCATTTAATTTTGATTTTTTTTGTAATCAACTGAGTAAAATCATTACATATGAGATGTTTCATCATCATTTGTGGGTATATGGGTTAAATGATGTAATAGATGACATGATATGATGTAGGAATGACTTATTGTGTATGCGACTATAATATCAGACAACACTGAATCAGATTTTCTTTCGAATGTATTCTTAGTTGTTGATTCAACCAGTGTGCAGTGTGCATGATGGACGCGACACCCAGAAAACGTACAAAGATCATCATCTTGCATGAACACACAGGGAAGACCTACAGGGATATAGCAAGTATAGTTGGTGTCAGTCTCACAACCGTCAGTCATGTGAGCAAATCTAAAAAGGAGACAGGATCATCCATCTCGCCTAAACAAAAGGGAAATTGTGGTCGTTAAGAGGAAAACCACACCCAGAGGCGATAACTATGTTCTCAGGGAAAGTAGAAAAGACCCTCGGAAGGCAAGTGACATATTAAAAAGAGATTTAGAAGAGAAAGGTATAATGGTCAGTTCTTCCACAATTTGCAGGCAATTTTTGGAAATTGCTTGAAAAGCACGACGACCTCTGAAAAAACAACTCTGACAAAGGTTATGAAAGAGTAGCGCTATAAATGGGGACTGAAACATAAAGAGTGGACTGAAGAAAATTGGAGAAAAGTAATATTCAGTGATGAAAGTCATTTCTTCGTCCAGTGCCAAAGAAACCAAAATGTTCGGTGTTCACCTGGAAAAAAGATTTGTGATTCCCACATCAACCAGAACGTGAAACACCCCCAAAAGAAGATGTTCTGGTGGTGTTTCAGTTATTATTTATTTATTTATTTAGTACACATTTGTATACCACTACTTCCTACGATCAGCAGCGGTTTACTTTACACATCAGGATGGATTGTACAGGACAGTAATTTGCAAGATATACATTTTGATTAAAAGGATTTGCACACAACACAGCAGTTAGGTCACTGAGTTTACACTTGATTGAGTGTGGGTGTCTTTACATATGTACATATATACAATATTATAGGTCAACAACTGCAGTTTCCCTTGTCACAAGGTCGGGAAGGGGCAGTACCATTTTGGTGCAGAGACAGTACAAAGGGCTCACTGCCTAGGTCAGGTTGTAATGAGTCTGGAATAGGTGAGTCTTGAGCTTTTTCCTAAAGCCTTTCAAGTCGCTTGTTGATCGTAGCTTGTGAGGCAGTCAGTTCCAGAGAAGTGGTGCTGCGTATGAGAATGATCTGTTGCTCGTATCTGCTTTGACTGTTCTTATGCTATTTGGGACGCAGACAGTGTTGAGGTTTACGGTTCTTCTGCTTCTGTTGGGTGGTTGCGTGGTGATTAGATTGGTGAGGTATGATGGTGCTATGTTATATATGAGTTTAAATGTGGTTACTAGAATTTTGTATATGATGCGGGCAGTAATGGGGAGCCAATGCAGTTCAATTAGTACTGGGGTGATGTGCTCGGTGATGCCTTTTTTCATGATGATTCTAGCGGCAACGTTTTGCGCCATTTGCAAGATGTTTAGGATGTTCTTTGGTAGGCCTTGTAGAATGGCGTTGCAGTAATCCAGGTGGGGAATGATGAGAGCTTGCGCCACTGTTCTGAAGTCGGATTGATCAATGATATTACGGAGTGGTTGAAGGACTTTTAATTTATGGAATATGGCCCGGTTGGTTATCCGGAGGTGTTTATCCATCTTTAGGTTGCTATCAAGTAATACCCCTAGATATTTTATTTCGGGCTTAGTGTGATAGACGTTGTTGTTAAGGGTGACTGTGGAGGGAGGGATGAAGTCTGTTTTCCTGGAGATGAACATCACCTCTGTTTTTTTGTGGTTTATCGACATGTTGTTTTGTTGTAACCAGGTTTGAAGCATGTTTAGGCATTCTTCTAGTTGGTTGTAGCTTGGTTTATTTATGTCCAGTTGAGTATAAAGCATTAGATCGTCTGCATAAATGTGGTAACTGATCTTGTGCTTCTGGAAGATTTCGCAAACCGGTTTTATGTATAAATTGAATAGGAGCCGGCAGTTTGCATCCAGTTGAGGGAATGATGCGTTCACAACAATAAGTTGATGTTCTCCAAAGAAGAGTTGTTCCAGAGCTAGAGAATACATTTCCTGATGGATTAGGCATGTTTCAGCAGGATCTTGCCCCATGCCACACATCGAAATTGGTGAGAAAACTTTCTCAAAATTAGGAAAAAAAGTTACTAGACTGGGCAGGAAACTCTCCGGATTTAAACCCAATAGAGAATCTGTGGTCCATTTGCAAACTTCGCCTTCGTGGAATGGACTGTACGACAAAGGAAAAACCTATTCCAGCTCTAATTCAAATCTGGTACAAGGACCCAAAAATCATTGCAGACTGCTCGAAATCAGTGGATTCCATGCCAAATCGTGTCCAAATGCTGGTAAAAAAACTGAGGTCATATTATGTACTAATAATTGGAGTCAGGAGTGGTGCCAAAGGACTGGAGAGAAGCTCATGTGGTGCCTTTACACAAAAGCGGAAGTAAGGATGTGGTTGAAAACTACAGGCTGGTTAGTTTAACTTCGGTGGTGAGTAAATTATTGGAAACGCTGCTGAAAGAGAAAAAAGTGAGGTTTCTGGAGTCCGGCGGATTACAGGATCCGAGGCAGCATGGATTCACCAGAGGCAGGTCTTGTCAGACAAATCTGATTGATTTCTTTGACTGGGTGACCAGGGAGTTGGACCGAGGGAGAGCTCTAGATGTGGTCTATTTAGATTTCAGTAAAGCCTTTGACACTGTTCCTCACAGGACGCTTATAAACAAACTGAGCACCCTAGGGATGGACCCTAAAGTTACTGCTTGGGTTAGAAATTGGTTGGGTGGGAGGCGACAAAGAGTACAAGTAAATGGAGCTCACTCTGAGGAGAAGGATGTTACCAGTGGTGTGCCCCAGGGATCTGTCCTTGGTCCGATTCTTTTTAACATCTTTGTTAGTGATATAGCGGAAGTGCTGTCGGGTAAGGTTTGCCTCTTTGCGGATGATAACAAAATCTGCAATAGAGTAGACACCCAGGAAGGTGTAGATAACATGAGGAGGGATCTAGCTAAGCTTGAAGAATGGTCTAGAATTTGGCAGCTGGGATTTAATGTTAAAAAATGTAAGGTCATGCATTTGGGCTGCAGCAATCCAAGAGAGCAATACAGTATAGGAGGTGAAGTACTTTTGTCCACTAAAGAAGAGCGGGACCTAGGCGTGGTTGTGTCTGATGATCTTAAAGTAGCTAAACAGGTAGAAAAGGCGACGGCAAAAGCTAGAAGGATGCTTGGGTGCATACGGAGAGGAATGGCTAGCAGAAAAAAGGAGGTGATAATGCCTCTGTATAAGTCTTTGGTGCGACCTCATTTGGAGTATGGTGTGCAATTCTGGAGACCGCACCTTCAAAAGGATGTGAACAGGATGGAGTCGGTGCAGAGGGTTGCTACTAAAATGATTAATGGGCTTCATTATAAAGCATATGAGGACAGACTTAAGGATCTTAATATGTACACCTTAGAGGAAAGGTGGGATAGAGGTGATATGATTGAGATGTTTAAATACCTCCGTGGCATAAATGTTCAGGGAGAGAGCCTCTTTCAATTGAAAGCAAGTTCTGCTACGAGGGGACATAGGATGAGGGTGAAGGGAGATAGATTCAGGAGTGATATGCGGAAATATTTCTTTACGGAAAGAGTAGTGGATCCGTGGAATAGTCTCCCAGTGGAGGTGGTAGAGATGAGGACAGTAACTGAATTCAAAAAAGCATGGGACCAACACAGAGGATCTCTAAAGGTAAAAAGTGGACTGTTGTAGTTATGGAAGGACAGACTAGATGGGCCTTGTGGTCTTTTTCTGTCATCATGTTTCTATGTTTCTAATATGTGGCTGTTAAATAGATTTTCAATGGAAATTCCATTTTTCACTTATTTTTCAGTTTGTTTCAATTAATATGCGCAAGGGTGTTAGTAGTAACAATGACAGTATGGCAATAAAAGAGCTGTCTGATCTCTGCCTCGCCTGCATGGAGGGGCATGCTGCAGTGCATACATGTATCGGGGAGCTCATGCTGCTGCCCAAGACTATGTTCCTGTGGGCAGGCACAGTGGGATGCTCTCAAAAGTTACTCATATGTGAAGACTGCATTCCTTTTTGTTCTTGGAGATGACACTTCCACCCTTCTTGGGCAGATGGAGACCATCTTTGTTCTGCAGCACTTGGATCATCATCCCATGTTCCAGGAAAACAAGACACTCTCAAGGGCACCATCCACGCAGCCATGCATTCATCTCCAGGATGTGAGCTTCTCTGCCTCGGTCTTTACCCTCAATAGGGAGGATTAAAGAGACCACCACCTCACACTTATCTGCTTCACCCTCTGTCCCAAAGCGATGCAGTCACTTTTGATACACTCAGAGGGAAACCTAGCAGTATCATTTGTGCAGACAAGGATGAACAATATCAGATAATAGTCAGTAGACTTGATGAGTCTCAACAAACTCTCGGTAACATCTCAGATTTTGGCACCTGGCAGACCGCACACCTCTTTGGACATCAAGTCTGGTCGGCAGATGGATGCCTCAGAACCCCTCAGAAGAGAGTCATCAATCACCACTGCCCTTTGCTTCCTTGTGGTCACTGATTCTACAACATCGGGGTGCTCGAGTTCTGGTTCTTCCTTTACCTCCTCCACTTCCAGAGCTGCATACTGGTTCTTCAGTTCAAGGGCTGGTGAAGTTGGATTGTTGATTCTGCAGGCGCTGGTGACTCTTGTCCAACTTCATTCTGTAGCCTCCCATTTTCACCTGTCGGACAGCTTGGATGTTTCAAGAAGCATCTCATCAATGTACTTTACGCTATCTTGAATGCTTTTCAGCCTCGCTACCTCTTCTGAGCTCCTCTACTTATTTCATGAGGGCTTCAGCTTGCAGGAATCCTGCACTGGCATCGGGCTCTTTGGACAGAGGCAGAAACTGTAACCAGGGCAACAGCTTTGGCAATATGATTTTGCCCAGCCATCTTTCAGTTAGTGAAGCTTTTGGTACTTGCTGAAGTAAATGAGAGAGACCTACCAAAGACTAACTTTTCCTCAGCTGTCTCTTAAGAGAAAAAGCAGTTAACCACTTTCTAAGAGCGCTGTTCTATGTCCCTGTGTGTAGCTAATTGGGGAGTTGCCCTATAAAGCAAGAATTCTCACATGGGGCGAGTGGGATCTAACGCCCGATGAGATCAGTGGCTGAAAAGAGCTCGCTCTAAATGGAAAGCTAGAAAAAGAAAACAATGAACTTTAATAGGCAGAGCTTTACACAACACCACAAAAAAATTCCCTTTTTGCAATACAGAAAAAGATTTAGCTTTTGAAAATGAAGACCAAAATCCCTTTAAGAGCTCTCAGGCTGAGAGCTTGTATTTAAAAGTCACACAGTATTACCTTGAATGCAATGGAGACCCTGTACTACTACTTGCAAGGCCCTGTAGACTTTTAAACAGCACGCAGCTGCCTAGCTCCTTTACAAGCTAATCAAGGTCCACTAACACCTGATGAGGTCAGTGGCCTGAAAGAGCTCGCTTTGAATAGAAAGCTTGCTTGCAATGGAAACCCTGTTAGGAATACGGTGCAATTAAATCTTACCTGCTAATTGTCTTCCCTTGAGTCCCTCCACTCCAGTCCAGAGGTGTAGTTATGCACACCTACCAGCAAATGGAGACTGAGAACAACTGACTTGATTTTGACGTCATGGAATAAAGAGAAAGGGTAATCACTCACCTGTAACAGGTGTTCTCCAGGGACAGCAGGAATCAGTCCTCGCATATGGGTAACATCAGTGCCGACTGAGCCCACGCAGAAAATTCTCCTCAGCTTTCAAAGAAAGCCTTTGGGAGATACAACACGCATGTGTGGTCCCCTTCCCGCCCAAAGGTGCCATCTTGCCTCAGTCAAATGACATAGCTAAAGATGGCAAAAAAGCAACTCCACAGGGAGGAGGGAGGGTTGTGCGTACCAATTCTTGCTGTCCCCAGAGAACACCTGTTACAGGTGAGTAACTACGCTTTCTTCGGGAACAAGTCCTCACATATAGGACTTCCTAGCTACAGGCTACCAAAAAAAACCCTGTAAAAGTCATGAGTGACCAGAAAACGTTGAGCCATGAGCAGCAGCAATGGAGTCCTAAGTAACAGACTCTTGGGAGACCCTGAGGAACCAGCACTCTGGTAGCCTGAACACAGAAGGATCGGAGGGCAGGAGTTGCCTACACTCCAAACAGATGATGGAATATGGCCTGGCTGAAGGTGCTGTCCTGTCGGGACTCCCTCTCCAGGCAGTAATGAGCTGCGTATGTATGAACCGAAGACCAGGTGGTGGCCTGGCAAATTTCCGGAATGCAGCTTGCCACAAAGGCCGCCATGGCCCAGAAGCTGTGTGCCATGACCAAGCACTCCAGCGCAGCCAGCTTGGGTCATAGGAGACGAAAAGCTGTGAGGCTCTGCGGTGTCTCTGGGTACATTGGAGATAGAAGGACAGGGCCCTCTTATAGTCCAGGGTATGAAGGACGGTCTCCATCCTGCTAGCATGGGCCGCGGAAAGAAGGTGGAGAGCACCATCTCCTGATTGAGGTGGAATGGGGATACCACCTTGGGAAGGAACTTAGGGTGTGTGTGGAGCATAACCATGTTCTTATAGAACCTCATGTAAAGTGGATCCGCCACCAAAGCCTGAAGCTCGCTGACCCTGTGAGAGGATGTGAATGCCACCAGGAAGACAATCTTCCATGAGAGGTAACACAGGTGGCAGGTAGCCAGGGGCTCAAACAGTGGGCCAGTGAGCCGTGAAAGTACCACATTGAGGTTCCACTCTGTTGCTGGTGGGTGTATGGGGAGTTTGGCAACAGAAGGCCCTACAGGAAGCAGATTACAAGGGGCTGGACAGAGAGCCTTGCCCTTGATGAGGTGGTGGTGCGCCATGAGAGCACTGAGGTGGACCCTGATGGAGTTGGACTTCAGTCCTGCCTAAGACAGGCAAAGCAAATACTGCAGCACGAGTTGCACAGTGCATGAGAATTAGTTAACACGTTGTTCCACGCACCACACAGAGAAGCTGCGCCATTTGAAGGCGTAAGCCTGCTCGTGGAGGTCTTGCGGGAGGCCAGGAGGACCTCCTCAACCTCCCCTGAAAGGTTGAATGAAGCCAAGGCTACCCTTTCAGCAGCCAAGCCATTAGCACCAGAGACCCCAAATTGGGATGTAGGATGGAACCTTCCTGCAACAGTAGTCCTGGGTCGCTCCCCAGGGGAAAATGGAGGTGCTATGGATATGCGAAGGAGCAGTGGGAACCATGGCTGTCTAGGCCACCGAGGTCCCACCAATATCAGTGACCCCCCCCCCATCCCGCTGAGCCTTGAAGAGAATCTTGGCTATCAACGGCGTGGGCTGAAAGGCATAAAGAAGGCCCTACATCCATAGGATTTCGAAGGCATCTATTTCCATCCACAATGGGTGTGGCTGTCGGGAGCAAAAGCGGGGCAAATGAGAGTTGGCCAGGCTGGCGAAGAGGTCCAGCGGTAGAATTCCCCAGAGCTGGAAGAGCCAAGAGGCCACTCTGGGGTCCAGCTACCACTCATGCAGCTGGAGGACCCTGCTCAGCCTTTCTACCAGGGCATTGTCCTGGCCCAGTAGATATACCGCCCTCAGGAGCATCCCATTGCGGTTCACATACATGCAGAGGGCTACTGCCTCCCGGCACAGGATGTACGACCCTGTGATCCTCTGCTTTTTGGCGTAGAACACTGCGACTTAGTTGTCCATTTCGATCAGCACCAATTGGTGATGGAGATGGTGGCGAAAGGCTCAGAGAGCCAGGGATATGACCCGAAGCTCCAGGAGGTTGATCTACTGTTGGCAACCAACTGCCCTGAGTGTAGAGGTCCTTGTAATGAACTTCCCAGCCCAGAAGCGAGGCCTCCGTGGTGAGGACTATCTAGGAGGTGGGGGCCTGAAAAGGTATCCCAGCCTGAAGATGCTGAGGCACTTGCCACCAGCCGAGGGAGTCTGACAGCTGGCAGGTCCTCATGTGAAGGCAGGCGTCTGGGGTGACATGGACTGTGGATGCCATGTGGCCCAGCAGTCAGAGCAGAAGGCGAACCAACAACGAGTGTCGGTGCTGCATGTCTGTGGCCAATGCCCTGAGGCAGTCGGCTCTGTCCAGGGGCAGGAAGGCTCGGACATGAACGGTGTCCAGCCATGCCCCTATGAACTCCAGACACTGTATCAGGAGGAGATGGGATTTGGGGTGGTTTATGATGAACTCCAGATACTGGAGGATGTGGATGGTGCGGACCGTGGCCTGCTGCACCTCAACAGCCGAGCCCCCTCTTATGGACAGCTGCCCAGGTAGGAGAAGACGAAGGTCCCTTGGAGGTGAGGGTGGGCTGCAACCACCGCTAGGCACTTGGTGAAGATTCTGGGAGTGGAGGCTAGGCCAAAGGGTAGTACTGGTAGTGGCCATCCCCCACCATGAACCTGAGGTATTGCTTGTGGCTGGAGGTAGCGCAGCAATGCTCCAAGGGAGAACATCTTGAACTTCTCCCATACCAGGAACTTGTTCAGGTTTCGCAAGTCCAGAATGGGCCTTAGGCCCCTGTTCTTTTTGGGACCAGAAAGTATCGGGAGTAGAACTCCCTGCCCCTGAGGTGGTAGGGTACTGGTTCTACAGCTCTGTCTGTAAGGAGGCCTGTGAGTTCCTGCAGCAACAGGGCCTGGTGCAGGGGAGTCTGAGAAGGCTCTCCTGGGAAGAAGTGGGGAGCTGTCTGGTCCAGGTGAAAGAGATAACCTTCTGTGACTACCTGTAATGCCCGGGAGTCAGTGGTGATGGCGGGTCACAGATGGGCAAAATATACCAGATACCCCTCAATAGACAGATGTTCCCCCAGAGGTGGAGAGGCTATGCTCAGGGCATCAAAACCCTGTTCCTGCCTGGGCAGTAACCGGGGTCTGGGGCTTAGGGCCCTTAGGCTTGTGTGGGCCTTGTCCAGCTCCCTTGCTCTGGTGACCCTGCCGTGGAGTCTGGGGGGCCTGGTATTGCGAGTATCCTTGGTAAGGCTAAAGGCTAAGCAGAGGGTAGGGCTAAATGACCAATTTTCCCAATGGAGAAAGGTGAATAGTGGTGTACCCCAGGGATCTGTGCTGGGTCCGCTGCTTTTTGACATATTCATAAATGACCTGGAAAGTGGAATAACGACTGAGGTTGTCAAATTTGCAGATGACACAAAACTATTTAAGGTTGTTAAAACCCAAGAGGACTGTGGAAAATTGAAAGAGGATCTTGATAAATTGGAAGACTGGGCATCAAAATGGCAGATGAAATTTAATGTGGACAAGTGCAAGGTTATGCACCTAGGGAAGAACAACCCAAACTATGGTTACACGATGCAAGGTTCCACATTAGGAACCACCACCCAGGAAAAAGATTTAGGCGTCATTGTGGATACCATGTTAAAACCCTCGGCCCAGTGTGCAGCGGCGGCCAAGAGAGCAAATAGAATGCTAGGTATGATAAGGAAAGGAATGGAAAATAAAACAAAAGATATTATAATGCCTTTATATCGTTCCATGGTGAGACCGCACCTTGAATATTGTGTGCAATTCTGGTCGCCGTATCTTAGAAAGGATATAGCGATTTTAGAAAAGGTTCAGAGAAGAGCCACCAAAATGGTAAAGGGGATGGAAGGATACTCCTATGAAGAAAGGCTAAAAAGGTTAGGGCTCTTTAACCTGGAAAAGAGACGGCTGAGGGGAGATATGATAGAAGTCTATAAATTAATGAACAGAGTGGAACGGGTAAACGTAGATCGATTGTTTACCTTATCAGAATATAGAAAGACTAGGGGACATGCAATGAAGCTACACGGTAAACTATTTAAGACTAATAAAAGAAAATATTTTTTCACTCAACGTGTAATCAAACTCTGGAATTTGTTACCGGAGGATGTAGTAAAGGCTGTTAGTTTAGCTGGGTTTAAAAAAGGTTTGGACAAGTTCCTGGAGGAAAGGTCCATAAACCATTATTAAGAAGGGACCCAGGATATCAATGCTTGAAGCAATACAAGCATTGTGGAACCTGTGTCCCTTGGGGAAACTGCTAGGTACGTATGACCTAGATTGGCCACTGTTGGAAACAGAATACTGGGCTTGATGGACCTTGGTCTGACCCAGTATGGCATATCTTATGTTGTTATGTTATGTTATGTTATGTTATGTTATGTTAAGGCTAGCCTTTTCTCTGAAAAGTGGGCCTCTTCCCCAATGGTTTCTTCTTAGGAAGGGTTGAAGTCTTCCTTGAGAGACAAATCCTCATGAGGTACTCTGTCTCGATCTCTGCCATCTTTTCCTCCATCGATTGGCCAAAGAGGTTTTTGCTGAGGCAGGGGACGTCAAGGAGTTTCTCCTGGACCCACTTCTTGAGGTCCGATGTCTGGAGCCAGGCCTGGTGTCGAGTGCCGATGCCTGCAGCAGCCCCCCTCACGTTTCACTCGAAGCCATCTAAGCAGCCCGGGACATGTACTTTGAGCACTCCCTGACGCACTTTGTGAGGGTTTGGAATTGCTGGAGGTGATCCCCACCAATGTCCACCGAGAAACCTGCGAGTTCCTTTGCAGGTCCCGGAGGTACATGCCGATATACAGCTTGTAGCCTTGGATTCAGCAACTCAGCATCAAGCCCTGGTAGCATTTGTGGAATGATGTGTCCTTGGGCGGGGACCGGTGCCTTGATGGCAGATGGGTCCAATGGGAGATCGCAGTGCTTCCGCGTCTCTGGAGATGCCTAGTCCTCAGACTCCCCGTTGGAGTAATCTGTCGAGGACTTGACGACAGATGACGCCTGGGGTGCAGAATCCGGGTCGGAGCCTTGGTGACCCATGGTGGCTGCTTGGTTGAAGCCACAAGCGCTCGCTAGGGAGGATCTCGCTCCCAAGGACCGGGAGAGAGATTGAGACCCACATTGAGGATCGTCTTGAGGCTCCGGGCTCTCAAGGATTGTTTTGGCTGCAATGCGAGAAAGGCAGTAACACTGTGCTCCAGCACCATCATCCTGGCTTCCCACTCAGGCGTTGCAGTCTTCAATGTGAACACCGGGGTCATCAGGTCTGGCGTCAGTGAGAAGAGGGAGTCATCGCTGGAGGCCTCTGTGTCTGTTCGGGGAACCTTCGCTGGCTGCCCCTGCTCTGACTCCTTGGGTTCTCGCTGTGGACTGTGGGACCTGGCATGGGGCTTGCCCTGCTTGTCCGAGTCTCAGGATGAGGTCCTCTAAGATTTCTTCTTTTTGCATTCCCGCTCCGGGGACCCTTTGTCAGAGTGTACGCGGACCCGATCAGGAGCCTTGGGGGCTTTACGCAACTCAGAGGACCCATGCGGAGCCTTAGAGTGTGAGGCCACTGGGGATACTGGGGCAGAGTCTGACCTGTGTAAGTGTCATCTTAGAGGAGTGGCCTAGTGGTTGGGGCAAGGTACTTCAGGGCGGAAGGTCGGGGGTTCAAATCCCACTAGAGGACAGCAACCTTGGGCTGGAAGGACTGGGGTTTCTAGTCCCACAGGTGCTCCTTGTGGTCTTGGGCAAGCCACTTAACCCTCCATAGCCCATTTTCCCTGTAAAATAGTTATCTCCAAGTTATAATACCCTGTTCAATGTAATTTCAGTTTGTTCAATGTAAACCGCACTGATGCAGAATAGCGCGGTATATAAGAGAATGTAAATAAATAAATAACTAAATAAATCTTGCTTTTGCTGATGGCATTGGATGGCCTTCGCGGATATCTTTTTACATGGGGCACAAACCTCCGGGTCATTGTCCGTCCCTAGACACTGGAGGCAGCAATCGTGTGTATTGGTGAGAGACATGTTTTTTGCGCACTGATCACACTTTTTAAATTCGCTGGCCATTGGGGCAAAAAGAACCCCGGCGAAGTTGAAGATCCTCAACGCAGCCAGCAGCAGACAGAAAAAAAGGTGCAAACCGCGCTGGGGAAAAGAATCCTAAAATGGGTCTGAGACTCGACACCGGGGCAAACAAGCTCGGAGGCTGGAAAGGGACCGGTCCAACTGGAGAAAAGAAAGCACAGTTACTTACCTGTAACAGGTGATCTCCGGAACAGCAGGAATTAGTCTTCACATATGGGAGACGTCGCCGACGGAGCCCGCATGGGAATGCTCCCCAGCATCCAATCAGAAAGCCTTTGGGAGCATCCCCCGCGCCTGCGCGGTGGCTTCCTGCCCTTCCTACTGCCTCTCTCCAGTTGAGTTTCATAGCTGAGCCAGAAGGAGAGGAGAGGAAGGAATAGAGAGATACAACTCCTAGGGGAGGTGGGTGGGTTGTGAAGACTAATTCCTGCTGTTCCGGAGATCACCTGTTACAGGTAAGTAACTGTGCTATCTCCAGGAACAAGCAGCAATGAGTCTTCACATATGGGGACTCCCTAGCTAAGGATGCCCGGAGAGATTCCATAAGTGCAGCCCAGGACAGGATGGAATTTTCCCAACCTGGATCCCCGGCATCCCCTGAGGGATGGAGGGTAGGAGTTGAGAAGAGAGGAACAGCAAAACCCCAAAGACTACAAGGGGAGTAGTCTTTAGAATGCATGTGAAGTATCATTAAGTATCATTAAGCGTGTAATGAATCAATGACCTAGTACCATGTAGAGCTTACCTACTGGGTTGTAGGAAGTAGAACTGAGATGAAGGTACTGTAGACGCAGAAGCGAGGTTTTCAAGGGAACTTCACAGCAGCGAGGAGGGAGTTCCAAATCCGGACGGGCAGGAGACCCAGGAGTCAACTGGGGCAGGAGAAGGACGGCAGGTCTTCAAGGAAGCTCTGTGCGAAAAGCTGAGCACTCCCTCAGGAGTAGAGTCCGTAACCCTGAGGACTAAGAGTAGAAGACTGACCGATCTGGATAGCCCAGTCTGGAGAATGGGGGTGTACCCCGGACCGAAGGAGTACACAGTCTACCCTAGCTGAAGGGATAGGGAGACAAGGGTCTGAACCTCATGAAGGAGGGCATAACTAAAAGCAGAAGCTGTTGACTTCACAGCAGTAAGCGGAGTACATAAGTACCGGCCATTGGGGAATTAGTCGGTAGAACACAGGCACTGTGGACATCACCCAATATGCGCCTACCGAAACAGATAATATCTAATATTCCTTTATATATATACATATATATAATACATATCAAGGTAAGTTGGGCATGGAGAACGCCCACCCGGGTACTAACACCGGTATGCCCAGGACCTACCTACCTACGTGAGCATAACACATAACACTGATAAGGCGGACCTGCCACTGATCCACAGAAAACGCCCACCTCGGGAGGTGGCGTCAAAGATCCATCCAGAGACGGGATCTATTCCTGTGGGGCAGGGGCAGATCAGCGAAAACTAACAGCACGATAGCGTGAAGGACAGAGGATAATATCAGTCCGGTAAGGGCACATCAGAGGTACCTCAGGCCCTAGATGTGTACCCAGGGCATTCACGCAGAAAAAACTCGCCCCCCGCCTTAACGGGAGACATGAGGGTATAGTCAACGATAAGCCTTGGAGTGACTATAGCAGGGGGTTCTCCTGCCTGAACAGGGAGAACAGACAAGGGGACGGGGCTGACCCGGCCCTATCGAGGGATCGCTCAGGACGTGCTGCGCAGGATAGCAAACAAAGGTCTACACTGGGAGAAGGATTTCGGTATGGTATCAATCAGCAGGGGGGTCCCTGGAAGAGAAGTGTTCGGGGAACGTACCTAAGGGTAAGTCAGTTGAAGGGTAGTATGTCCATGGGCCATAGCTATCATGGAATAGAGGTGATCTCCCTCTTCCGAAGGAAGGAGAATACCTTAACCCCTGGGCAGCATCCGAACCCCAGTGTAGAGCTAAAAATTTAAACTTCTGGTAAGAGAAGTTAATTGTAAGCCGCCGCATCCAGGAGCCTAAAGCTGCTTGGTATGAGTATCCCAACGCGGGCCCGGGAACTTCAGACCGGATTGAGACGTCCTTTGCTTAGGCGCACCCGGCGGGTGGGGGGAGGGATGAAATTTTCTCTTCCTAGGGAAGGAAGGTCTAGTAGGACATTTTCCACCCCCGGGGGGAAGAGAGGACTTTGGACGGCTTCTAACGCTAGGAGGGTTAGCGAAGCACTGAGCAACCTGACGTAAGGCTTCGCTGTTGAAGAGGTGGTCTCCAGCACACGGAGAATTGCCCAAATTATGTTGTGCCCGCCTACACAAGTCTGACGCCTGCAACCATGCTGTACGACGTGCTCTGATGGCAATAGCAGAGGATCTTCTGACCGACAGGAAGGAGTCTAGAGAAGCACGAGAAAGGAACCCAGAGATATTCCTGCAATGATAAAGAAGCAAGGAATATTCAGAGGCCTTAGTTGCAGGCAAAAAGGAGACAAAAGAGATAATCTCTCGGTGACCTCCCGGAGTGCCAGGCTCATATAAAAAATATATGAAATAATTCTGGAAGCCAACATGGACGTTTGGAAGGTTTGACGCCCCAGGGTATCCAGCGTTTTAGAGGCACGACCTGGGGGGCGAGAAGAATGCTGCTTCTTGCTTCCAGCCTTCCTCAGCGCTGATTCCACCACGATGGAATGATGTGGAAGCTGGTGCTGCTGAAAACCCGGGGAGGGGGGCACCCGATACAGAGCATGCATGTCTGTAGACGGTGCCGGAACCCTCAAAGGCGACCGCCAAGCCCCCAGCAGAAGATCCTGCAGGGAAGGATGTAAAGGAAGCATTACGGCTGCCTGTTCCGCAGGGCCTGGACTTAGGGAAGGACCCGGAATAGGAATGGCAAGCAAGTCCGCCATGTCAAGGAGAAAATCCTGAAAAGACGGCTCTCCCAGAGGGGCTATGCCGGGGTAGGCGAAGGCGGGAGGGGCCACCTGGGCACCAAAAGACCTATCGGACTGACTCCCGCTGGGCAGAGGGTGGTACCAGCAGTCCCGGATCGGGGCAGTCAGCACGGCGTCGACGGTTCCTGGAATTGATTCCAAGCTAGGCATCGAAGGGGTTGATGGCACCGATGGAACCTCCGGAGTCGGCCTCGGCCCCGACCCCCGGGCCAGCCCTGCCGACGATTGAAGCGGTTCCGAGGCAACCGGAGAGCAGTGGTTAGAGATCTCTGCACTGCGTCGCAGGAAGGGACCGGGGCCGGTCCCGAAACGTGCCGTAGCCAAGCCTTCGAGGCTGGATACCGATTCGAGGCTGGGCATCGAACCGAGCGAGGAGATCGACTCCCTCCTAGAGGGCCCCGGCGGCGGAGGTGGCGCCGGAGATGCCGATCCCGGGGAGCGAATCGGAACCGCGTCGATTGGTGCTGTAGGCACCGAGGGCCTCCGAGAACAAAGCTCGGTAGAGGGGGGAACACCCGACCCCGGCGTCGATGCCGAGCGGTAGGCACCGCCAGATGCCGGGACCCCTCTCGAGCCTGTCTTACCCAGAGGAGAATCCTGCCGGGGCATACGACCCGTCCCCGAGGGTACCCAGGTAACCCGACGACGAGCCCCTGCGGGGCGTGAAATGCACAACCCTGGCGCCGACGCCGGGGTACCAGCGTCTCTTGACGCTGGAACCAACCCCCTGGCTGGCCGGGGCGACGGGAAACCAGACTGGATCGAAGGCACCGGGGCCCCCTTTCTAGCGATGAGCGGAGCACTCGACGTCCGCGTCGATGCCAGGGGATCGCCCGTCCGGGGCAGATCGATAGACCCCGAAGGTACCGGGGGAGCCAGGCGGCGATACCTGGTGACGAGTGGAGCACTCGACACCCATGCCGACGCCGGGAAAACGGTGCCGTTCAAATCCGGTACCGCCCCCGCGCAGGGCTGGGATGCAGGTAAGTCAGACTGGGTCGAAGCGATCGGCCCCGTAGGCGCCGAGGACACCAGATGACGATCCCCGTCAGAGAGTGGGACACTCGACGCCGACGCCGAGGAATCGGTACCGCCCGAAACGGGTACCACCTCCGTGCATGGCAGGGATGTAGGGAAGCCAGACTGGGTAGAGTCGATCGGCCCCGGAGGTGCCGAGGACACCAGCTGACGATCCCTGGCGAAGAGTGGAACACCCGACGCCGGCGCCGATGCCGGGGAAACGGCACCGCTCGAAGCGGATACCACCCTCGAGCATGGCTCGGGAATGTTCTGTGAGGAGCGAACCTCAGGAACAACCCGCAACCCCGTGAATGCTTTGGAGCTCGAAGACTCCCGCCGGGGTTTAATTGCCAAGGAGGGCTTGAGGGGTTGGCCGGAGCCATCGTCATGCCGCGCATGAGACTCGCCCCTCAAGAATTGGCTAGTCTTAACAGACTGTTTTGTGGTTACCTGATCCTGGAGAGAAGAGAAAACCGATGACCGCACCCTAGGGGGAAAGACGTCATCGAGGGACACCCGAAAAAGGGAAGGTCTTCTCCCGATATTGGAGCCCGGGGAACCGGGGAGAAAAGGGTCAGGGCCTAAACAGGAGAGGCACCAGGCATTGGAGTCTAAGTGAAAAACTAAGTCTCCACAGTGGGGGCACTTCTGAGGGGAAGAAGGCTCCATGCTGTGCAGCCCGATAGGCCTCAAAACGACCAGAGGGAAAAAAGGTTCCCTCGAGGTGACTAAAAGAATAAAAGAAAAGAAAAAAAAGGGGCACCGGTGGTGCCGTTGTCGGCGGGAAAAAGGCCGCGACAACAGGAAACAAGAAAAGAAAGAAAAGTTTCTGCGGTGGCAGGAGGTACGTCCTGTCTGCTCCGCGGAAAAACGAAAACTGGAGAGAGGCAGTAGGAAGGGCGGGAAGCCACCGCGCAGGCGCGGGGGATGCTCCCAAAGGCTTTCTGATTGGATGCTGGGGAGCATTCCCGTGCGCGCTCCGTCGGCGACGTCTCCCATATGTGAAGACTCATTCCTGCTTGTTCCTGGAGATAGGCAGATTAATGCACAAATAAATCAACTTTTTCCGGTGAAATAAGACAGACGTCTGTTGGGCTCAACGGAAAAAAGAAGACTGAATAAGATGGCACCCTTGGGCGGGAAGGGGACTATGCATGCGTGGTGGCATCTCCCAAAAAGCTTTCTTTGAAAGCTGGGGAGATGCTTCTGAGAGGGCTCCATCGGTGCCGATGTCACCCATATGTGAGGACTGACTTCCTGCTGGTTCCTGGAGAACCGAAGCTCCACTACTGCGTCCAAGGAGCTGGTAGAAGTGTGCACCAAAATGGCATACCTTCACTGCAAACACCACTTCTTCATACTTATGATGCAGACTTATGATGCTATAAAGCATTCTCCTTCATTTTGGCTTTTTTTTAACACCCTGATTAAGGAAAAAACACAACAGTAGGACCACGTACCTTAGCACCAGTGACCCCCGACTGTTCCCGCTTGGCACTGGCAACACACACCACCCTGGACTAACTTTGTCAGATTGAAGTAAGTCTGAGGAAGTCGCTGCCCTATAGTGGTGCGGCAAGAACTGCTATTGACCTTTGTTACTGCTCCTGAGCTTGGGCAGAGTCATCCCCGTCAGAATAAAGTAAATAGGCGCTCTCTATTCTGCTGCTACCTCACTGAAGGGGATGGCAGTTGCAGCTGTGCCTCACCTGGGCTCTCCAGGCATTAACAACCTCCCCACAAGGTGAAATTAGACCTTACCTGCTAATTAGCTTTCCTTGAGGAACTCCAGTCCAGTCCCATACCTCAGGGTAATGCACCTCGTCCAGCAGCTGGGAGACTGAGCATGTTACATTTTGATGACATCAGAGGCAGTTAGCACCACCCACCAGCCCCAGAACCTATTGACAAAGCAAACTCACAGGAGCAACAAATAAGAAGTTAACCTCAGAAAATACAATACTTAACTATGTGTTCCCCTAAGGACAAAACCCCTCAGGAAGCTCCCTCACTGGCCCCACCCCTTCCCCACCTTGGGAGCCCTGCAATCATGGGGCAGCTTACCTTTTCAAAAACTACCTGCCCCCCCTCCGAGGATGGGGCAGGACTCTTACCCAACTGAACACAGTTAGCTATGCTGCTCTTCGTTAGCGCATTGCTACTTCAAGGAATCCCTAAGCCCCCTTAAAAGGAGAACTTCTTCAGGCCCCGGGATCGCCAACACCGTTGTAAAAATATAGATGGGAGGGTTTGGGGACTGTAATTAGCAGGTAAGGTCTAATTTCACCTTCCTTTTTGTCTCTTCAGTGCAGTCTCGCACCTCAGGGATGTAACAGAGCCAACTAAGTGTGGAAGGGACCTGTGAGCCCGGCCTGAATCACTGCCAATCCAAACCTTGCATCCCCTGCCGCCTGCACATCCAACCTGTAATGTTTCACAAAGCTATGGAGTGACGCCCAAGTGGCTGCCCGGGAGATATCCCCTGGCGGGACCAAACTCCACTCCGCCCAGGAAGCTGCCTGCGCCCTGGTGGAGTGAGCCCGAGCCCTTGGGGAACCACCTTATCTCGTAGGATATACGCCGATGCAATCGCTTCTTTGAGTCACCTAGAGATGGAAGCTTTTGCCGCTGCCTCCCCCTTACATGGCCCTCCGAACAGCCAATCCGACCTGCAAAAGGAAGCTGTCTGCTTCAGGTATCTTTTCAATGATCGACCGACATCCAGGAGCCGCAACTGCGGGTCTGGCAAACCCTCAGCCAGAGCCGACAGCACCGGCAGGGTGACTGGTTGATTCAGATGAAAAGGCAAGACCACTTTTGGCAAGAAAGTCACCGGCCAGATAACCACTTTCTTCCTCAAGATGGTCAGGAAGGGATCTCTACACGATAATGCTTGGAGCGCTGATATCCTCCTAGCGGAACAGATCGCTACCAAAAACATGGTCTTCAGAGTGAGATCCTTCAGGGAATATGAAATCAACAGCTCGAACGGCTCCCCCGTCAGCGCTGACAGCACCAGGTTGAGGTCCCACGAGGGCACGAACGAATGTGATGGTGGTCGAAGCTGCTTCACGGCCCACAGAAAACGAGTCATATCTGGGTGCGCTGCCAGCGAGATGCCCTATATCCTGCCGCAGGAAAAAGCCAGGGCGGCCACTTGGACCCTCAAAGAGCCACAAGCCAGCCCTTTATCCAATCCTGCCTGAAGAAACTCCAACACCTCTGGAATGGATGCTGCCAATGGCCTTCGGCCTCTGTAGACACACCAGGCCTCAAAGATCCTACATACCCAGATGTAGGAGAGAGACGTGGACTTTAACCTGGCCCAAAGTAGTGTGGAGATAACCGGGGCAGAATAGCCTCTCTTCTTCAACCTAGCCCTCTCAAGAGCATGTAAGTGAGAATCGATCCACCTGAGGCATTAAGACTGGCCCCTGAAACAGCAGATCTGGCCTGCTGGGAGCCGCAAAGGAAGGGCTGCCTGCAGATGGATCAGATCCGCATACCACGGCTGCCTCTGCCAATCTGGAACGATCAGAACGACAAGGCCGCGGTGCGCCTTTACTCTCTGCACCACACACCCTATCAGCACCCACGGCAGGAAGACATAGAGCAACCCCTGACTGGGCCAAGGCTGCACAAGCGCACCCAGGCCCTGTGACATCCTCTCTCTCCGCCTGCTGAAGAACCTGCTTGCCTTAGTCGACACAAAGGTCACCATCAAGGCCATGACTGGCTCCCCCCACTGGCGCATGAGCTGCTCGAAGACCTCCTGGTTGAGCTGCCATTCTCCCGGGTCCAAGCAGACCTGATTGAGGTAATCGGCCGTCATGTTTTCTATCCCTGTTACGTGCACTGCTGAGATCGCCTGAAGGTGGGTCTCTGCCCAACTCATTAACCCCTCTGCCTCAGTCTCCATTCGGGCACTGCCAGTGTCCCCCTGTCGATTTATGTATACCACCGTGGTGGTGCTGTCAGAGAAGACTCGCCCCGCCTTTCCCGCCAGGAAGGGGAGGAAATACTGCAATGCCAGGAGCACGGCGCTCATTTCCCAATCTGTTGATGGGCCATGCCCTCTCTTCCACAGTCCACTGACCTTGCACAATGCGCCCTTTGCATTGGGCACACCAGCCCGAGAGGCTGGCATCCATTGTGAGGGGAATCCAATGCGGCATCTCCAGTGGCAATCCCGCCGCCAGACTCTCGCAGTGGAGCCACCATTTGAGTGAGGCACGTGCCTGCTGTAGACAAGGCTCAGGGGAATTTTTTCTTGTAGACAAGATAGTGGCTGCGACAGGTTGTGCTGTTGACGCCGGCGTAATAGGGCTCTTTGTAGGGGTTGCATGTGAGCACAGGCCCAGGGAACCAATTTTAAGGCCGCCGCCATTGTGCCCAAGAGCTGAAGATAATGCCACGCAGTTGGCCTTTCCATATGCAGGAAATGACTGATGAGCTACCGCAGCACCCATGCCCAACGCAGCAGTAGGAAGACCCTGCCACAGCGGGTATTGAAACGCGGCCCCAGATACTCCAGGATCTGCATAGGGGTCAAGTGACTCTTGGCGACATTGACGACCCTGCTTAGGCTCCACAATACCTCGAGGACCCGTGCTGTGGCCCAGTCGCTCTCCCATTTGGATTTTGCTTGAATGAGCTGGTCATCGAAGTATGGGTGCACCAGAATCTCCTCGCAATGTAGCACAGCTGCCACCACTACCATTACCATTGAATGTGCGTGGGGCCGTAGCGAGACCAAACGGCAACGCTCAAAACAGGGAATGTCCCACTGGCAGTGCAAATCGCAGAAACTGATGATCTGGATGGATTGGGATACAAAGGTACACCTCTGTGAGGTCTAGGGACATCAAGAATTCCCCCTCTCTCACAGCCATGATCACCGACCAGAGGGTTTCCATATGAAATCTCGGAACTCGCAGGCACCTGTTCACGTGCTTGAGGTCAAGAATAGGCCGAAAGGAGCCTTCTTTCTTTGAAGTAAATGGAGTATCATCCTGCGCCGCATTGGTCTGCAGGGACCAGTACCACTTTCTTCAACTCCAAGAGCCATTTGAGCATTTCCTGCACCTTCTGAGCCTTTCGCCGCGCCTTGCAGGGGGAGCATATGAAGGCCGACATGAGTGATCTGGCAAAGTATAGCACGTAGCCTTCCCAGACCACACCTAGATACCACTAGTCTGAAATAATTTGGGCCCAGGCAGGGTAAAACTCTCGTAGTCTTCCTCCCACGGACTGTATTCCCTGCCGGGGCCCTCCTCACTTTATTGTGGTTTCTTCTGCGCAGAGGAGGAGGTAGTAGCCGAGTAACAGCCTCTAGCTGCCCTGCCAAACCTCCAAAATGGCTGTCCCCGAGGAGCGAACCGTCGTCTCTGATATGGGATATAGCGCACTGTTCGAAAACGCTTGAAGTCCCTGGGCTGTCCCCTCCCAGGGGCAGTTGAGCATCCCTGCTTCTGCTTGTCCTCCAGGAGGTGGCCCCCTTTGGACTCCCCAACTTGTCCAGCTCTTCTCCAAACAAGAGCTTACCCCAGAAGGGCAGTTTACTCAGCTGGGTTTTTGAGGAAACATCTACCGACCAATTGCGAAGCCAGAGATAACGTTGAGCCACCACCATCAAGGCTATACTGTTTGAGAGACCCCGAATGAGATCACAGAAGGCATAAGCCAGATACACCGCCCCTGACTCTAGCCTTGCTGTGGTTGCTGAATGCTCCGGGGCTTCTCCTGACGCTTCGGGAATGCCCTGCGCCCATCAGAGACATGCACAGGCAACCAATGCACCACACAAGGAGGCCTGCAAGGACACAGCACTCACATCAAACGCTTGATTTAACAGGGTATCCAACTTCCTATACTGGACATCCTTCAGGGCCGCACTGCCTTCCACAGGAAAAGTAGTTTTCTTGGTCACGGCTGAAATGGCGGTATCAACCTCTGGGGAGCGAAACATCTCCTTCTCTTGTTACGACAATAGGAAGAGCCAGGTCATGGTCCGCGAACCTCTGAGCCCGGACTCTGGGAGATCCCACTCATCCAGGATCATCTGCTTAATGACTCTATGGAGCGGGAACACTATGCACAGCCAGGAGGATAGGGTCCTCTAGGACCTCTTCCTCAGTCGTGCAGCCTGAGGGCATGTTAAGCATCTGGAGGGAGTCAGCAATGAGAACCGCCAGTTCCTCCCGATGGAACAATCCTAGCCTCGACCTCTTGTGGCAGCTCCCCTTCCTCCAACTCCTCAGTCTTCCCTTCCACCACATCCTCGGGTTCTGAGGGAGGGGATCCGGAGTCTTCGCCAATCTCGCCAAGGAATCATCTTTTGGCTGGAGGGGAAACACCTCCTGACTCCGAGACCTGCGGTCTCCCGGGAGTGGACCTCTTACTGCTATGTTCAGTTGTATGCGCTCCCCGCTGTTTCAGACAAAAAGCCCTATGAAGCAGCAAGACAAACTCAGAGGAAAAGTCTCCCAGGACCACTTCCATCCCTTCCTGGGAGGCAGAGAGTGCTGGCACCCTGTCACGCTGAAAAGGTTCTAACAACGGAGAGTATGAAGCCATCCCTTCTTGCTGGGAAGGGAACCCCTGCGGCTGGCGGAGCCCCCGAGGCCTGCGGACCGGGCCCACTAGAGGTCGCTGACTCCTCCTGCATGCTTTCTTCCACCATCTGTGCCTCTGAAGAGCAGCCCTGGCAAACGCCATCCGGGGTAAGCTTGCTCCTACACGCCCCACACATCACACATTGCGGGCATGCCTGCATGCTCTTCTGACTGGAAGGAAAGAGCATCTGACCCAGGAAAGGTGAAATTAGACTTTCCTGCTAATTGTAGTTCCTTGAGGAACTCCAGTCTAGTCCGGAAACCTCTGGGTTGTGCTCCTCTTACAGCAGCTTGGAGACTGAGAAACGTCATCCTTTTCTGATGACACTGGTATATCCTCTCCGGATCCGCCTCCTCACACCAGTAACCTATTGACAAAGTAGACTTACCGGAGCAACAATTAAGTAGTTACACACTACTAACTCAACGAAACACAAACTCTCAAACCATAACTTTATTTTTTTTTTCCAAAGAAAGAGAAATTACTCCCCCTTCCATACTACCTTTATCAGAAAAGCTCAGGCCTGACCTCCTCCTCAAGAGAGGCAAGTGACCCAAGATATATACATATACACATAATTAATTAATGTATTATATATACACACACACACACACACACATATATATATACATCCCCTCCATGACTAGAAACTTTTATACGCTTACCTGTTATCGCTTATGTGCTTCAGGCACTAGCTCACAGATATCAGGGAGGGATACCGGACTAGACTGGAGTTCCTCAAGGAACTACAATTAGCAGGTAAGTCTAATTTCACCTTCCTTATCGTCCCTCCAGTCTAGTCTGGAAACCTCTGGGTATGTAATACAGCAGTGAAATAAATCAACGGGAGGGACCTGCCAGACCAGCCTGAAGCACTGCTGATCCAAAACTGGCATTCCGTTCCGCCTGAACATCCAGGCGGTAGTGCTGCACAAAGGAATTGAAGGAAGACCAGGTAGCTGCCTTACAAATATCCACCGCTGGCACGAACTGGCACTCAGCCCAAGACGCCGCCTGCGCCCTGGTGGAATGTGCTCTTAGCCCTTCCAGAACCACCTTACCCTTCAACACATAAGCGGACGCGATGGCCTCCTTAATACACCTGGCAATGAAAACTTTTGACGCTGCCTCCCCTTTCTTTGGTCCTCCAAACAAGATGAACAGCCTATCGGACCTCCAGGAAATGTATTCGTTTGTCAACCGTATCCCTCAATTTCTCGGAGAAAACTGGCAATGTCACTACCTGATTTACGTGAAAATCCGACACTACCTTAGGCAAAAAGGACGGCACGGGTCTCAACACCACCTTTGAACCATAAAAGTTTAAGAAAGGCTGTCGACATGATAAAGCTTGTAACTCAGAGATTCTCCTAGCTGAACAAATAGCTACCAGGAACACTACTTTCAGAGTAAGATCCTTTAAAGATGCTTTTGACAGAGACTCAAACGGTGCACTCCGTAAGGCCTCTAGTACGAAAGGGAGATTCCACTTCGGTACTACCTGTCTACGTGGTGGCCGCAAAAGCGAAACCGCTCTTAAAAACCTCTTGACATGCGCCAATCAAGCTTCAGAGGGTGCGGGTGGAGCAAGCCAGCTGGCAGTTTCGCCGGAGTCAGTGTGCTCGGCGTCTGCCTCGGCGTCATCTCTCTCCCCCGCTTTGAGTCCGGCGCCAAAAAGCTTCCTGGAGTTGGCTTCTCCTCCGGCTGTAGGTGGAGAGAGTCCCTCGAGAGGGCCAGGACAGGCTGAGTGCGTAGAGTCAGAGAGTGCTGCCTTGGGACAGCCCTGTGTGAAAACTATTTCGGCATCTATGGGAGAGGTGTGTCCTGGAAAGGCTATTCCAGCCAGGCAAGGAGAAGGGTCGGCGGCGTTTATGGAGCCAGTGTTATCTCCAGCTGAACCAGAAGTGTTTTTTTCTTTACAGCGACCTGGGAACTTTACGTTGGAGTCTATATGGAACGCCACTGTATCGTTGGGAGAGGCTTTGTTGCCACAGGTATCCTCTTTGGCTACTAAATTGAACTCTTCCAAGGTGGCAGTGAGTGCGTTGGAAGGAAAAGTTTCTGCTATGCAATTGGAGTCTGAAGAAACACGCAACAAGATTGTGAATCTTGAGGAACATTCTGATAGTTATAAAAAGAGCTTTTTGTCACTTCAAGTGAAATTGGAACAACTGGATAATTTATCTGGAGCTAATAACTTGAGAATTATTAATTTTCCAAGGTTACCATCAGTCTCGTCTAGAGACATGTTTAAAAAGTATCTAGTGGAGATATTGGGAGTTTCTCCTGAGTTAATACCACCCCTAGTTAAAATCTATTATCTACCTAAAGCAAACCTCACTCCGGTTGTGGGTGAGCCAGGAGGTAGGAACTCTCAGGAGAATATCTTAAATGGTACAGATCTGTTAGAAAACTCAGGTTACGAATCTCAGGTTCCCTTGACTCTTCTAACAACATTTGCTTTGTTGTCTGGTAAGGAATGGTTGTTAAAACTATTTTTTCAGAAACGGAAACTTTTATTTCAAGGTCCATCTATACGTATATACCCTGATTTGGCAAGAGATACCCAGAAGCGGCGCAGAGAGTTTCTTCTGCTTCGCCCTGGGGTCATACAACTGGGAGGGCTCTTTTTCCTAAACATCCATGTAAGTGCTTGGTGAACTACCAGCCAATTTCTTATATTTTTTTATGAGCCCTCCCAGCTGTTGGCTTTCATTAACGCCAGAAGACTGGAAGCTTCTATTGATCCCCCTTAGACTCTTATGGATATAGCTCTGAATGATGACTGTTTGCTTTGTGTTGTTCTTATGCTGTGTTGTTGATGGGAATTGGAAACTACCCCCTTTTGTGGGCTAGGGTGAGTAGGCATTTAGTACTTTACATTTTGTAATTCTTCGGGATATTCTCTTTTGTTTGTATTCTGGTTAGCTGAGTACTTTTCTTTTTTGTCTGCTCTGTTTCTGCAAGAATGGTTTATGTAAACTTTCTTGATTTGTTTGTAAAATTTCATAAATAAAAAATAAAAAAAACAAACAACCTCTTGACATCTGGATGACCACCTAAACTCTGCCCTGCTATCTTTCCTCTATAACAGGACAGCGCTGCCACTTGCACCCACAAGGAAGCTGCCGCCAAGCCCTTGTCTAGACCATCCTGCAAAAAAGGCCAGTACCCTCGGAATCGACGCTTTTAATGCTTCGACTGTCTGTCTATCTACACACCATGCCTCAAACACTCTCCAGATGTGAATATAAGCTAGAGAAGTAGATCTCTTCCTTGCTCTCAACAAAGTAGCAATCACTGATGTAGAGTAGCCATTCTTTTTTAACCTAGCCCTCTCAATAGCCAAGCCGTAAGCGAGAACCGATCCACTTGCAGCATGACTAGAGGACCCTGAGACAAAAGATTAGCCCGAACTGGGAGTCGCCAAGGCTTCGCCACCAAGAGTCTCCTCAGATCCGCGTACTATGGCCGCCTTGGCCAATCCGGCACTATCAGAATCACTTGCCCTTTGTGCTGCTCTATGTGCTATTAGTACCGAAGGCGGAAACACGTACAGGAGCTGTCGTTCTGGCCACACCTGAATGAGAGCATCCAGGCCTTCCGACATCCTTTCTCTTCTTCTCCTGAAGAAACAGCTTGCCTTTGCTGAGTGAAATGTTGCCATGAGATCCATTACTGGTGTTCCCCAACGTCTCACCACCATCTCGAACACCTCCTGATGGAGGACCCACTCCCCCGGGTCCACCTTTACTCGACTTAAGAAGTCGGCCTCTACATTGTCCATTCCTGCCACATGAGCTGCTGACAACCCAGTAGATGCACCTCGGCCCAATCAAAGTGTTCGGCTTCGGCTTCCATTGGGACACTGCTGGTCCCTCCTTTGCGATTGATATAAGCCACTGCCGTCGCGTTGTCAGAAAATACCTGAACGGCCATGCTGTGAAGATAGGGTTGAAACTCCTGCAATGCTAGCGTCACCGCCCTCAACTCCAACCTGTTGATTGACCAGACCTTTTCCTGCTCGGTCAACTGACCCTGGGCGAACCTTCCTTGGAAATGAGCTCCCCAGCCTGTGAGACTGGCATCCGTCGTCAGTGAAACCCAACACGGCGCTTCCAACGGCAACCCCTGCTCTAGGCATCCTGTCCTTAACCACCATTGAAGAGCTGTCTGCGTCTCCGGTAGACATGGCAGCCTCCGTGACAGAGGATCGACCTGATGAGATCAACGCCTGAGCAATGCCCTCTGTAACAGCCTCATATGCGCTCTAGCCCACGGAACCATCTCCAGAGTCGCCGCCATGGTCCCAAGCAACTGCAAATAATGCCACGCTGTGGGCGCTGCTCTGCTCAGAAACTGCCTGAGCCACCTGCGCAACCCCTGCACTCGTTGCACCAGCAGAAACACTCTTCCTGCGTTCGTATCGAACTGAGCTCCCAAGTATTCTAGCCGCTGCGACGGCTCCAACTTGCTCTTTGATATATTGACCATCCAACCGAGACTCTGTAGAAATCCTACTACTCTGACCGTGGCCGATTCGCTTTCTGCTTTTGACTTTGCTCTGATTAACCAATCGTCTAAATAAGGGTGCACTAGCACCCCTTCCTTTCGCAACGCCGCCGCCACTACGACCATCACCTTGGTAAATATCCGTGGAGCCGTAGCCAGACCGAACGGCAGGGCCCAAAACCGAAAATGTCCTAGAGGAACCGCAAATCTGAGAAACTTCTGATGTTCCTGTCTGATAGGAATATGTAAGTACGCCTCTGATACATCGAGGGAAGTAAGAAACTCTCCCTTTCTTACTGCCAATATCACCGACCTCAGAGTTTCCATACGAAAATGAGACACTTACAGGCAGCGATTTACTCTTTTGAGATCCAAAATTGGATGAAAGGACACTTCTTTTTTCGGGACTACAAAATAAATGGAGTATCGACCGAAATCGTACTGGTCTGGAGGTACCGGTACCACTGCGTTGAAATAGAGCAGCCTCTCCACCGTCTCTCTCACCGCTGCGCATTTGGCTGGCGCCTTGCACGGCGACCGAACGAAGGAATCTGTTACCGGCCGCTGTAACTCCAACGCGTAACCTTCCCGAATGACCTCCAGCACCCACCGGTCTGATGTAATTTGGACCCAGGCAGTGTAAAAATCCCGTAGCCGACCTCCTACGGGCATCAGATCTCCCTGGGTCCTCCTGACTTCATTGTGACTTTCGCAGATTTGTGGAGGAGGAAGGGGCTCCAAAACCTCTGCCCGCTCCCCGAAATCTCTGGCTTCTATTGGCAAAACGCCCCCTCTGTGCCTGATTGAACCATGGGAAACGAAACCGACGAAACTCCCTCTGCTGTCCCTTGCCTGTGGGAGTCAACCGTCCCTGTTTCTGCTTGTCTTCCAGAAGTCTATCGCCTTTGGACGCCCCGAGATCCTTCACCAGCTTGTCCAGATCCTCTCCAAACAAGAGCTTACCCCTGAATGGAAGCTTACTGAGCCAAGACTTAGAAGAGCCATCCCTGCAAGCCACTACCATCTCTCTCAGCACTCTGTGCACAGGAAACGCTCTCTGATTTTTCCGAAAAACCTGTAGCAATGGATCTTCCAGGGTAGTATCTTCTGCAGGACCCTGGACCGGCATATTCAGCACCTTTAACGTCTCCGCAATGAGGGCCGGCAACTCTTCCCTCCGTAACAGGTGAACCACTCTAGCCTGGTCTTCCTTGTCCGTGATCTCTCCTTCCTCCACCTCGTCGTCCAGGTCCTTGTCGGGGTCTCCCTCGTCGGAATGAAGACCCTCCGAGGCTACAGACTGATCCTTCTGTTCCTTTTCTATCCTGGCTCTCTTTGTCAGGCTGCCTGTGGCTCCTACACCGAGCGGGGTTCCTGGTCTTTTCTCTCCTTGCTCACCTACCTTAGACCCAGTAGACAGGCCCTCCTGCTGTCCTCCAAAAGCCTGCTGAATAAGCGCCACAAACTCCGGAGAAAATATTGCTGCCAGGCCCCCTGGCAAAGACGGCTGAGATGTAGGCAGATCCAGCGCCAAAGAAGGCCCTGCTACCGGCTCCCAACCCGGGAACTCCTGAGGAACTGAATCCTGCCGCGCTATTAGGGCTCCCTGCGACTCAGCAGCCCCTTCCAAGGTTTGTTCCATGGCTTCCGCCTATTGGACGCAGCTTCTGCAGACCCCTGCTTCAGAAACTGTCCCCCTTTTAGATCCGCAGACTACACACTGCGGCCTAGCCGGCATTCCGCCTGAGCAAGAAATAATATGTCTCTCCTGACAGGAAGAATTATTTTTTTTTCAATCAAGGTAACTGAAGAGCCCAAAACCAGAAATTATAACCCGTACGCTAAAACAAAGCTCCCCCCCGAAGCAAGGAACTTTAGCAGGCCCGAGGCAGCCCCAGCTGATTCCCGCTCTGCTCATTTCACCCCGCTCTTTTTCAGCGATCGGCCGCCTGTCCTGCCCAATTCCTGACCTTACCGCACAGCGTGTTGTCTTCCTCCCTCTCAACCGGGCTGTTTATAATACAGCGCCGGGAGCCGGAATTGACAGGAACAACGAGGGAGCATGTAATCCGTGTCTGTCAGTCTGCACGTCGCCGCGTGCTCCACAGCGCTATCAGGCAATGCCTCTGAACGTGCTGGCTGACTCCTTGCCACTCCGGTTCCTCACCCTTTGCAAAGGGATCGGGAACCGAAGCCCTGCTGTCACCTGCTGTAATTACCGGTACGGCCACGATCGCGAGCAGGAGAGAGGAAGAGAGGTGGGGGAGGGGGAGGAGGAGGAGGAGGAAAGGCCTCAGTCCAGCCTTAAAGGCAGATACCCCCTTAAATTAAAACTTTTTCTTTCATATAACTGTCCTCTCTTTTCTTTTCCCTTCTTACTGATCTTAATCCTCTATTCCTTAATTGTTCCTCCAAACTGAGCCTGGACCTCCAGGCTCACCAATCCTCCAGCTGCTTGGAGACTGAGGTAACTGGTGTGAGGAGGCAGATCCGGAGAGGATATGCCAGTGTCATCAGAAAAGGATGACGTTTCTCAGTTTCCAAGCTGCTGTAGGAGGAGCACAACCCAGAGGTTTCCAGATTAGACTGGAGGGACGATAAGGAATGACCACTTCCAAACAGTCCTCTTGTGACCTTGTCTTCATTTTTTTTTGTCAAAAAACAAAACCAAAAGTAAAACTGTACAAAATTAAAACCAAATAAGGCAAAATAAAGCAAATTTAATGTAAATTTAATGGAAACTTAGTGTAAAGGCTCCGTCCCGGGCTCTCCCGCTGATATGCACAAAATGACACTGTTTCCCGCTCAGCAGCCTTGCATCTGGCCCTCTACCATGCGGCTTGAAGGCTCTTGCGTCTACACTCACCTCCGAGGCAAAAACAGAACCTGGAACTACCACATCACTGTTTTTCTCTTCACACTTTGCTGCTGCCATGTCCCCGGCACGCCGATGGACAGTAGTGCAGCCAAACTCCCCACCCTGTACTCAGCCGTTCAGCGGCTTCGACACAGAGGCGGGACACAGGAGAGATGGACAGGCTGAGCCAAGAGTCCCCCTTGTTCCTCACCGAAGCTCCTCACCCGCTAATAAGTTCTGGAGCTATTCACTGGCTGCAGACTCGAGGAAGAGTACTGGCCTGGCAGGGTATAATCAAATTATATATCTCCCCTCAGTTCTTTGTTTTTGTTTTTTTGTTTGTTTGGGGGGGGGGGGTCATATTGGTACAGGCACCGTCCCTGGCAGCTGCCCCCTAGCAGGAGAGGTAGGAGAGGAGGGGGGTGGGTGATCCTAAGCAAAAAAACCCTCCCCAAAAAACCCGAAAAGGAAAATATAAGAAAATCTAAGTAAATAAAAATTAAACCTAAATCTTCCAAGTTGTCCCTTCAGTGAGTCCAGTCTAAGGGATCACCTGCTCCAGTTGCTTGGAACTGAGCTTACTGTGGCTGGTGGGTTGTGCCAGCTGCCTAAGTATCCTGATGTCATCAAAATGTGACATGCTCAGTCTTCAAGCTGCTGGAAGAGATGCAGTACCCTGAGGTGCAGGACTGGACTGGAGGGATGAAAAGGAAATGCTTTTTAGAAATAAAACAGTCCCCATACAGCAAGGAAGCAGAGGGTCACTTGCGGCATGGCTGTTGAGCATTTCTTTTTTGTTTGTTTTTTTTGTTTTTTTTAAGTATACAAAAAGCAGCAGACTATTTCTCCTGCCTCTCCGCCAGAAACATTTACCACCAAACACATATGATGAATGTATACAAGCTGTCCGTAATGAGTGGTATGAATTCAAAGTCCTTTGCAGGGGAAAGCAACTCAGTGAACCTCTCAATTTAGCACTGACTCATAATGAAATATTTCCTCTGAGGAAAATTGTTGTCCATAGTGTCTGTGCTACCTGTTTCCACTGTGTGTTATAAAAGAGGTTTTAGCTTAATGAATTTGTGAAAAACAAATTCAGATCATCAATGGAAACAGAATGCTTAAATGACTTGTTGATGATTAACATGAATGGCCCGTAAGTAATGGAATTTGATCCTTTGAAGGCTTTGGACCTGTGGTAATTGTTTTTAAATCTACCTTTTGGAGATTTTGAGTTTTTTATTTCCTTTCATGCATGCAGTAGAAGAGTGATGTTTCTGTGTTGGAGATTTAGTTGCGAAATAAATAATTGCAGGTTGAATTTTGGGAATGTATTGTTTTGCACCTTTTATTGCATTTATTTTGCATTTAAACTGCTACTGTAGTAATTAGCTTGCACATTACCTTAAGCACATTATAAATGCACGTTTATAAATTGCACATACATAAATAAAAATTCAGTCGTTCTAAGTCTGGGTCCTAGTTTTTTGGGTGGTTCCTATATCTTAATAAAATATTGGGGAAACTGCTAGGTACATATGACCTAGATTGGCCACTGTTGGAAACAGAATACTGGGCTTGATGGACCTTGGTCTGACCCAGTATGGCATATCTTATGTTCTTAAATATGTTGAGGCCTGCTTTAAGGTACTCATCTGATGAGGACTATAAGTAGAAAGTATTAAAGATTACTAAAATAAGTCACAAATCTAATGTCTCACTTCAATCCACTATATTTTAATTTAATTAATGAATATGTTTCATGCCCTTCTTTCCAATATGTTTGTAAACCTATTTGTAAGGACTAGTACAGATAAATCAGCTGTCAAATGTCTGGTTAGAAGTGCTATCCTACAGATGTTTGTGTCAGATACAATACAACAATGTTGACTGTTGGATCATTTTGTATAATAGATGAAGCATTGTTGGATCAGCTGATGAAAATATACAGTATTCTATGGGAATGTGGCATGTTGTGGAAAAGACAGTTTATGTTAAGTTTGCTACATTTTGTAATACTCTAAAATAAAAAAATCATTAATCTTTGATTAGTTCACTTACATTTTTTTAAACAAAATATCAGTAACTGAAAAACTATCATAATGAATTGTGTGTCAAAGCTAGGGGAAAAAAAGGCTGGAAAATGAGGCACTAGAGGGATAATTTTATAAGTGTGCCTGTATTTCTGCACATTTTTACACAAGAAAATCATTCTATTTTAGTGATTTATGCACATAAATGACCCTTTCCATGCTTACTGTGATCAGTCTATTCTAAAGTAGAGGCATCAGACCAATGAATTTGTGCTTTCACTGTGGGCATGCACAGAAGTGGAGTTTGGGCACAGCGTAGATGGGACATCAATTTACAAAAATGAATTACAAAATATTATAATTTACACATTTTCTTGCAAAATCTAGGCACGGGAATTTAAACTAGCCTTGGGGCTGGCCTAAATGCTCGTACCTAGTTTAATGCATGTTTCTGACCAGTTATGCTCCTATTTTATAAAGTATAGGCATGAAATGTGTGTAAAAACATGTGTAAGTCTAGCCGTACAAAATTACGCTCCACATGACTAAACGTATTTTAGAGTTCCAAATAGCAATGCTTCTTCTCAAACACTGTTAAAGAAGACAAGTCAGAAACCAGATTTCTGCATCAAGGAGTAAATATTATTTTATGCTATGCTACTGTATCCATATCCATCTCTTCTAATGTCTGACTCAGGACCCAACTATCTCAGATGGCTCTGCCAAATATGATTCTGGATAAATTCAAACAGTAGATTCCATACAAAGATTCGACTTGTTCAAGCCATGGTATTTTCAATAACATCATATGGATGTGAAAGCTGGACAGTGAAAAAGACAGATAAGAAGAAAATTGATGCCTTTGAATTATGGTGTTGGCGGCGAATACTGTGTATACCATGGACTGCCCGAAGAACAAACCAGTTGGTACTAGAGGAGATCAAACCTAAGCTTTCTTTAGAAGCTCAGATGACAAGACTTCGACTTTCATACTTTGGACACATCATGCGAAGAGAGAAATCATTAGAGAAAGACATTATGCTTGGCAAGATAGAAGGTCAACGCAAAAGAGGAAGGCCAGCAATGAGATGGATCGATACAATAACAGCAGCTACGGGTACCAGTCTGTCAACAATGAGCCGCCTGACTCAAGACCGAACACAATTTAGGATAGCTATCCAGAGGGTCGCCATGAGTCGACTCCGACTTGACGGCACTTAACAACAACAACAGATTCCAAATAATATCAGATAAAGCATAGTTACTCACCTGTAACAGGTGATCTCCGGGAACAGCAGGAATTTAGTCTTCACAAATGGGTATAGTCGGTACAGACAGAGCCTGCGTGGAAACGCTCCCCAGCGTCCAATAGGAAAGCTTTTGGGAGCATCCCACAGCGCCTGCGTGCTGCCTTCCCGCCTTTCCCAACTGTCCCTCTCCAGTTGAGTTTATAGCAGAGACAAAAGAGAGAGAGTAATAGAGAAAGAGAGAGAGATAGAGAGACAACTCCTAGGGGAGGTGGGCAAGTTTTGAAGACTAAATTCCTGCTGTTCCCGGAGATCACCTGTTATAGGTGAGTAACTATGCTATCTCCAGGAACAAGCAGGAATGTAGTCTTCACCTATGGGGACTCCCTAGCTGCAGATGCCAGGGAGAAGGCCCCAGAAAGTTGTGTGCCCTTGTGAAAGGGCTCCACTCCCCCCCCATGGATCTCTGGCATCCTAACAGGGATGGTGGGTAGGAGCTGATTAAGCATGGAACAGGTGCTGAAGAACAGCCTGACCAAACAAGGCATCCCGGCGGGAGTCCTTGTCTAATCAGTAATGGGCTGTGAAGGTATGAACCGAAGCCCAAGTAGCTGCTCGACAGATGTCGTCGATAGACACAGAGTGAAGATGAGCCATTGAGGCTGCCAAGTCTCTCACATTGTGAGCTGTGACATGGCCTTCAAGAGGAAGGTTCTTACTCTCATAGGCAAAAGATATACACTGTGCAATCCAGCTGGACAGTGTCTTTTTGGAGACTGGAAGTCCCAAATGACTAGGATCAAAAGCAACAAAGAGTTGAGGGGATTTTCTATGTTGCTGTGTCCTTTGCAAGTAAAAGGCCAAAGCTATTTTACAGTCCAAAGTATGAAGGTTCCTTTCTACATTTGAGGCGTGAGGAATTGGAAAGAATACAGGAAGGTAAACCGCTTGGTTCAAATGAAAGGACGAGACCACCTTTGGCATAAAGTATGGATGAGTCCTAAGGGCTACCTTATCATGGTGGAACCTTGTATAAGGAGGATCAGCCACCAAGGCTTGCAATTCACTGATACGACGTGCTGATGTGATTGAAATGAGAAAGATAACTTTCCAGGAAAGGAATTTCAAAGAGGTAGTGGCTAATGGTTCAAAGGGCGGTTTCATGAGTTGCCCAAGTACCAGATTCAAGTCCCACGCCACCGGTGGTGGCTTAATGGGAGGCTTTGTTAAAAGAAGGCCTCTCATAAATCTCGCTATGAGAGGATGGGAGGAAATAGGTTGTCCATTGAGAGGCTTGAAAGAAGCTGCAATAGCACTCAAATGGACTTTCACTGAATTAGTCTTAAGCCCTGCCTTTGATAAATTAAGGAGGTACTCCAGTAATGATTCCAGAGGTAACGCAAGAGGGTTAAGACCCTTCTGGGAGCACCATATGGTAAACCTTTTCCACTTGAATGCATAAGAGCGTCTTGAGGAAGGTTTCCTGGAAGCATGAAGGATATCCTTCACCTGCTGGGAAAGGTTAAGACCGTGAAGTTCTAGGCTTTCAGCAACCAGGCCCCGAGATGCAGAGACTGGGGATTGGAATGCCACAGCATCTCGTCCTCTTGAGAAAGGAGATCTGGAGCAGATCCTAACTCCAGAGGCGGAGCTTGAGAGAGATGTAGGAGCAGAGGGGTACCACATTTGCCGTGGCCAATGTGGAGCTATGAGGATCATATGACCTCTGTCTCTCTGAAGCTTGAACAGGGTTTTTGGAATTAGGGGAATGGGTGGAAAGGCATACACGAAGTTCTGACCCCAATGGAGAAGGAAAGCATCCCTGGCCTGACAACCTCGAGCCAGAATTCTGGAACAGAACCGGGGAAGTTGGCATTCAGCGGATTTGCAAAGAGGTCTATGTCCGGGGTTCCCCAAATTTGAAAAATTTTGGCCACCTGGTCTGCATGGACAGACCATTCGTGTGGAAGCAGAACTCGACCGAGTCTGTCTGCCCAAGAGTTTTGAATGCCTGTAAGATACACTGCAAGGATATGAATCTGATGCTCTCTTGCGAGGGCCCATAGTCGCAAAGCTTCATTGCAGAGCGACAGAGAGCCTGTTCCACCCTGCTTGTTTACATAGAACATGGCTACTTGATTGTCCATTTGAACTAGGACTGTCTTGTAGCTGAGCTGGGTGTGAAATACTCGAAGAGCAAGGAAGATTGCTCTGAGCTCCAGGAGACTGATATGGAGATAGGCCTCCTGTGGAGTCCAGGTACCCTGGGTAGAGAGGCCTTGCAGGTGGGCTCCCCAACCCACCTGTGAAGCATCTGTTGTTAGAGTGGCTTGGGGTGGGGTTGCTGACAAGGAGACCCCACCAAAAGGTTTTTGGGTGACTGCCACCATTGGAGGGACAAAATAAGGCAATCTGAGTTTGCTATTTTGTCTGACAGGCAAACTGACGCCTGAGTCCACTGAGTGGAAAAGGTCCACTGGGCTGCCCTCATATGGAGGCGAGCATAAGGAACCACATGCACGGTGGATGCCATGTGGCCTAGCAACTGTAACATTTCCCGAGCAGTGAGATGAGGTTTTAGCACTGCTTGGGAAGCTAACTGCACAATGCGAAGGCAGCGGGACTGTGGACGGTAGCCCTTGTCTGTCTGGTATCCAGAAGAGCTCCTATAAACTCTAGGGCAGTGGTTCTCAACCTTTTTTGAACCGTGACCCCTTTTACCATTGGTCAACTTGTGGTGACCCCCAATGATAAAAGCAAATGCGTCTCTCTTCCTTTACTGTTAACGCATTATCGCTGTAATCATTTGTTGAACTATTAATATATTATAGGCCTTTGCAATATGTTTTTATTTATAAAGTTTACTTATTTAAACTACAATAATTAATCACAATAACAAGTAACAATATTTGATTTAAAAAAATTATGATGATTTTGTAGTCTATTCACTAATATGAAATAAAATTATTTTTTCTACCTTTGTTGTCTGACCAATTTATTCTCTGATCATGCTGGTCCCGATCTGAGGCTTCTGCTTTCCTGTCTTCTCTTAGCTCTCTTTCTGTGGTCTATGGTCCATCTGCCATCTCTTATCTCTTCTTTCGTTTTCTTCACTTATTTCCATCAGCCTATTTCCAGTCCCAGTAACCCTCCCCAGTATCAGCCCCTTTCCAGTTCTCACTCTCAGTATCTTCCAATGTCAACTTGCATTCCCATGACTGCCACTGGTGTCCATTCCCTTCCAGCCCCCCCCCCCCTTCCCCACTGACCAGTCCCTTCTAGTACAAATACCATGGCAGCCCCTCTCAGATCCACTCCCTTCCAGTTCCATTCTCCCATCACCTTGTATCAGCCCATTTGTAGCCTTAGCCCCCAGTTTTCTTCCAGGGCCAGCAACTCTATCCTCCCCTCCCCACAATCAGCCCATTCCCAGTTGAAGCCCCCCAATCAGCTCACTTCCAGTGCTAGTCCCCCCTCAAATTCATTACCAGTCCTAGCCTCCCCTAATCAGCTCATTTCCAGTGCTAGTCTCTCCTCAACCCCATTACCAGTGCTAGCCTCCCCCCATCAGCCCATTACCAGTTCTAGCCTCCTCTAATCAGCCCATTTCCAGTCCTAACCTCCCCGATCAGCTCATTTCCAATGCTAGCCCCCTATCAGTCCATTACCAGTCCTACCCCCCTATCAGCACATTACCAGTCCCAACCCCCCCTTGATCAGTCCATTCCCAGTCTTCCCTAATCAATCCATTACCAGTCCTAGCCCCCCCGATCTGCCCATTATAGTCCTAACCCGCACTGTCTCTCCCCTCCGTCCAGCATTTATCCCCCGTCTGTCCAGTATGTCCCCGTCTCTTCCCTTTGTCCATGTCAGCCCCCCTCCCTCCCACCAAGTCAGCCCCCTCCCTCCCTCCCTGTCAGTCCCCCCTCTGTCCATGTCAGCCCCCCTTGTCCATGTCAGCCCCCTCCCTCCCTTCATCCATCCCTCCAAGTCAGTCACCCCTCTGTCCATGTCAGCCCTCCCTCCCTCCCTCCAAGTTAGCCCCCCCTCTGTCCATGTCAGCCCCTCCTCCCCCCTCCCTCCATGTCAGCCAGGCCCTCCCCTCCCTCCATCCATGTCAGCCCCCTCCTGTCCATGTCAGCCCCCCTCCCTCCATATCAGCCCCCCTCCGTCCATGTCAGCCCCCTCCCTCCCTGTCCATGTCAGCCCTGTTGCAGGTTCCCTGCTCCCCTCTCCCCATGTCTGCCTCCTTCTTCTGCAGCTGCGGCTCCCTGTCTCTTAGGGAACCGCGGCTATGCCTGTAAAACTGTTGGAGCCTTTTGTCTCTAAACGGGCTCCGTGCAGCATTGTCCCACCTCCAAAGGAAGTGGTAAACAACTTCCTTTGGAGGCGAGACAATGCTGCACGGAGTCCATCGAGAGGCAGGAAGGCTCCACAACGATTTTACAGGTATAGCCGCGGTTCCCTAAGAGGCAGGGAGCCGTGGCTGCAGAAGAAGGAGGCGGTGAGTTGCCGCTCCCGAGAAGCGGACTCGCAGCGGCAGCAACTTGTGCGTTTTGTTTTGTTTTTTAACGGCGGAGGCGACCCCTGCTAAATCCTGTGGCAACCCCCGTGGGGGTCGCGACCCACAGGTTGAGAACCGCTGCTCTAGGGATTGAGTGGGAGCAAGGCTGGACTTTAGGAAGTTTATGACAAGTCCCAAATACTGAATGATGCGCATTGTGCGAGACAGAGCAACCCTGGCCTCTGGTTCTGAAGGAGCTCGAATGAGCCAGTCGTCTAAGTAAGGGAAGACGAATATTCCCAGGGTGCGGAGAAATGCTGCTACCACAGCCATGCATTTTGTGAACACCCTTGGTGAAGAGGCCAGGCCAAAAGGAAGAACCCGGTATTGGTAGGGCTTCCCTTGAAACAGGAATCAAAGAAACTTTCGGTGAGTTGGATGGATGAGAACATGAGTGTACGCATCCTTGAGATCTAGAGAACAAAGCCAATCCTGACTCTGAAGCAGCAGAGTTCCTAGAGAAATCATTTTGAACTTCTCTCTGAACAGGAATTTGTTCAATTCTCTGAGGTCTAGAATGGGTCTGTGTCCTCTTGTTTTCTTTGGAATAAGGAAATAGGGGGAGTAAAACCCTGTACCCCGTTGGGGAATGGGTACCTCTTCAATTGCTCCTTGAGCAAGGAGCATAGTGACTTTTTGACCTAACCAATCGTTGAGAGAGGTCTGAGAATTGAACTGTCTTACCATTGTAGGAGGGGGCATGCTCAGGAAATGAAGCTGTTATCTGACCCCATCTGGGGGCAAAATGACATAACCTTCCTGGGATGGTGGAGGGTTCTGGGCCAGGAAGGCAAAGTTCTCTAGACAGGAGTCAAAGCCCCTGTGGAGGCTGAGTCTGCTGAGCCAGTTGAGGCTTAGCTGCTTTTGGTTTCCTTTGTTACCTAGGTTTGCTGCTGCTGACCCTTTTGGGCAGACTGACCTAAACGATGTCTCTGCTGGGAGGGATACAATTTTTTCTTCTTGCTGAAGAATGGTTTCTTAGAGGTTCTTTTCCTCACGGGATCAGCTGTAGATTTAGACAATCTATCCAAAGTGATATTGTCAGCATCTCATTAGCTTTTTCCTGCCAATTCTTGCCAAAGAGATTCTCTCCTACGGTGCAAGGTATATTCCCCAGTTTGTCCTGTACCCAGATTTCCAAGTCAGATGCCTGGAGCCAGGCAATTCTACGTGCACCTATGGCAATGGCAGCGGTTCTGCTTATGCATTCAAAGGCTGCATGATTCACAAACTTGGAAACATCCTGAGCATGTTTAACAAGAGCAAGATAAATTTTGCCTTTTATCATCAGCTCTAAGTCTCCTGTGACCTCCTTAAGGAACATTCCCATATACAAGATATAGGAACTGATCCTAGCAGAAAGCATGGAAGCCTGGAAGGATCGACGTCCAAAGGCATCAAGAGTCCTACACTCACGTCCTGGAGGATTAGATGCATGCCTTGTTGCACTCTTTATCCGTCTCATGGCTGATTCCACCACCATGGAATGGTGTGGTAATTGAGCCTTCTGAAACCCAGGACAAGGAGGAACTCGATACATAGTGTCGAGTCTTCGAGAGTGAGGAGATGTGGTCAGAGGTGTTTCCCACATCCTTAACATAAGATCATGCAAGATCTCATGAATAGGTAAGGTATCTGCCTCCTTGGGAGCTTTAGGGTATTGTAGAATTTCTAATTCCTTTGCCCTAGGCTCTTTTTCAGGAGCCACTGTGATGGAAAGACCTCGGGCCACATCTCGGATAAAATCCTGAAAGGACATATCCTCTGGTGGAGACATCCTACGCTGAGAAGAGGAATCCTCAGGAAGAAGTACTCTGGTATCAGCAGAGCTTTCAGAGTCTTCAGACTCATCCGAGGATTCGAAGTATCTCCGATCCGAGCGATCGTTCAAGGGACGGTACCAATCGAAGGCAGCATCGGAGTGGTCCAGTACCAACTTCTCGATGCCGGATAGAGATGCATGACTCAGTCCCGGTAAAATGCCTGCCGATGTCGATGCAGTCGGTGCCGTTACCGGTTGCGCGACCACAAAAAAGAAGAATAAGAAGGGAAATTTTCTGCGGTGACAGGATGTGCGACCTGTCGGCTCTGCGGAAAACGAAGAACTGGAGAGGGACAGTTGGGAAAGGTGGGAAGGCAGCACACAGGCGCTGTGGGATGCTCCCAAAAGCTTTCCTATTGGACGCTGGCGGAGCGTTCCCGCGCAGGCTCCATCGGTACCGATGATACCCATATGTGAAGACTACATTCCTGCTTGTTCCTGGAGATCATGAATATTGGATCTCTAAAAGTGATCTAGAAAGGTGCACAGAACTTATATAATGCAATTACTGAGGATTTTATTCAGCAAAAGGTCTTCTCAAAGGTGATATCCTCCTGAAAACAAATGTTATTGAAGGAAATCTTGAGTTTTTAAAATGCAGGCTGCTTTGCTACCAACCTGAATGGGTACGCATATGCCTGGTTAAATGGGTCTTCTGTGAGCTTGAATAGGGACACATGCTGCATTGATACGGACGTTCTCCTGCAACAAAAAGCCACTGCATTAAGGACACAAAAAGGCCTGAATGTTTCTATTTTCTTCTTCCATTACCAAAATATCTGGCATCAGTGCATAAGATATGAAACCCAACTAACTTCATGTATAGATATTCCAATTTAACTAACTAATTATTCAAGCAGCAATTCATTAGTGCCAAAATATTTTTCTTTTGCCTAGAAGTACTTTTTTGATGCACGAAAAGTATTATTTAAACATAATCCAATTCACCCTGTTGAGCAAATACAAGCAGCTTATTTAAATCTAGTTCCAATGTGTGCCAGAACCAGAAGTATGCATCTGCCAACCCTAGAATAATTCCCATTACCCAGAGGGTCTAAACAATGAACCACAAGTGCTTTGTAAGCAACTGGCTGGCTCCCATGCCTCTATCCACCTCAGCCACCAGAGATCTCCTTCAGTACTCGTCCCAAAGCATATGAGAGAATATGGCAAGCCTTACACAACCTGTCTTCGGATCTTCCAAACCAAGTATGAATTCTATGATGGATTCTCTTCCTTTTGTGCTTAGCTATGTCATGAGAGATCTTGGGGTATGGTTAGATACACAATTAAATTTGCATGATTATATACAAAGATTGGTTAAAGCTGCCTATTATAAAATACATTTTCTTCGGAGAATAAAAACATACTTATCCAGCAGTAATTTTTGTTCTGTGCTACAGACTTTAATCCTTTCACCTTTGACTATTGTAATAGTCTTTTTCCAAGCCTTTCCAAAGCTACTATGCCTCCTTTACAATCAGTTCAAAATGCTGCAAGCTTGTCTTCTAACTGGATGCAAATGTTCTGATGATATTTTGCAACCGTTATTTGCTTTGCATTGGCTTCCTATCAGATTTCGAGTTTTGTATAAAGTGATCATGATTACTTTTAAATGTTTACATAACATAGTTCCTATCAGTCTCTCAACTATACTTAGATCTTACTGTCCATCTCGTGTTTTACGGTCTCAGGATGCTCAATTATTAATTGCTCCTTCCTTTCAAAAGATGAAATTAGACTTACCTGCTAATTGTTGTTCCCTGAGGAACTCCAGTCCAGTCCTGTACTTCTGGGTAGTGTACCTCTTCCAGCAGCTTGGAGATTCAGCAGCGAGGACTGCCCACTATCTCCAATAACCTATTGACAAAGCAGTCTTACATGAACAACAAATAAGTAGATGAAACTTGAAGAATACTAGACCTAAATAATCTAACCACCCCCTCATCGGAGAAGAGATTCCACCTCCTCTCCCCAAAATAAGGAGGCTTACCAGAGGCCCAAACGGGAGACAATATCCAGTACTGAACGTGAGACAGACAATCCTTTTGGTCTGCCCTCAACACCGCCCTTCCCAGAGTTTGCGGACCCCCCGGCCCATTTCCTTAGCCATGGAAACCCACTACAGTCCCCATTCACAGTCAACCGGAATTCTGGGTGGGATTCGGGACTGGACTGGAGTTACTCAAGGAACAACAATTAGCAGATAAGTCTAATTTCATCTTCCTTATTGTCCCTCCAATCCAGTCCCACACTTCTGGGATGTTACAGAGCAGTTAAAATTAATGGGAGGGTCCTGCCAAACCGGCCGAAGCACTGCCAATCCAAAACAGACATCTCCCGCTGCCTGGACATCCAGGCGATAATGCTTAGCAAACGTATGAAGCGAAGACCAGGTTGCTGTCCTACAGATTTCAATCGGCAGCACCAAACTATACTCCTCTCACGATGCTGTTTGAGCCCTCGTGGAATGTGCCTGCAACCTGCTGGCACTTGCTTACTCTTCAGTATGTATGCCAACGTGATCGCCTCTCTGATCCATCTAGAAATAAGAGGCCTTAACTGCTGCATCTCCTCTGCACGGCCCTCCAAACAGTACAAATAGGTGATCCGATTTGTGGAAGGACGCAGTCCTCTTCAAATAATGCCTCAGGACACAACGAACATCCAGACGGTGCAACTGCAGGCTGGCAGACACGTTCTCCGAATTCACCAGGACCGGTAGGGAAACAGACTGGTTCAAATGAAAGGCCAAAATCACTTTGGGCAAAAAGAAAGGCATCGGACGCAGAACTATCTTCTCCCTTGAAAAGGAAAGGAACAGCTCCTGGCAAGACAAGGCTTAAAGCTCTGAAATCCTGCGCGCCAAACATATCACTACTAGAAATACCATCGAGGGTTAGGTCCTTCAATGAAGCCCGGTTCAATGGCTCAAAGGGCTCTCCACATAACGCTAACACCAAATTGAGATCCCACGGCGCTACCACCGATCCCCATGGAGGGCGCAGGTGGACCACCAGCCTCAGGAATCGTATGATATCCGGGTGTGTCCCCAATGCTACCTCCTGGACCTTTCCGCAATAGCATGAAATCACTGCCAGTTGCACCCTCAAGGAACTCGCCACCAGGCCCTTATCAAACCCAGCCTGCAAGAACGCTAAGATGTCGGGCATGGAAGCTGTGGACAGCCAAGTCTGTCTTATCACACACCACGCCTCAAAGATGCGCCAGACCCGAATATAAACTAAAGAGGTAGACCTCCACCTTGCCTTCAGCAAAGTCGAAATCACTGGGCCCGAGTAGTCTTTCTTCCTCAATTGCACCCTCTCAAGAGCCAGGCCGTAAGCGAGAATTGATCTACCTGAGGCATGAGCATCGGGCCCTGCGTCAAAAGATCTTTCCGTGTCAGGAAGACACTATGGCCGATCCACTAGAATCCACTCGAAATTGGCATACCACGGGCATCTAGGCCAATCCGGGGCAATCAGAATGACCAACCCCCAATGAGCTTCGATCCTCTGCACGACCAGGCCTATCAGAGCCCATGATGGGAAAGCACAGTTACTTACCTGTAACAGGTGATCTCTGGGAACAGCAGGAATTAGTCCTCGCATATGGGTACGTCGGTACCGACGGAGCCTGCGCGGGAATGCTCCCCAGCTTCCCAGAATGAAAGCTTTTGGGGCATCCCACAGCGCATGTGCACTGCCTTCCCGCCTTTCCTACCAACTCTCCTCAGTTCAAGTTTAAAGCTGAGACAATAGAGAGAGAGAGGAAAGGAAAGACAAAGAGAGATACAACTCCTAGGGGAGGTGGGAGGGTTGTGAGGACTAATTCCTGCTGTTCCCAGAGATCACCTGTTACAGGTAAGTAACTGTGCTATCTCCAGGAACAAGCAGGAATAAGTCCTCACATATGGGGACTCCCTAGCTAAGATGCCTGGGAGATCCCCAAGGGTATGAGACCCTGAAGGGTTCCTCGTCTTCCTATGGATCTCAGGCATCCATTCATGGAAGGAGGGCAGGAGTTGTTCAAAATGGAACAGGTGTCTGAGGACAGCCTGACCAAACAAGGCATCCCGGCGGGAGTCCTTGTCCAAACAGTAATGGGCTGTGAAGGTATGAACCGAGGCCCAGGTGGCTGCTCGACAGATCTGGTCGATGGACACAGAATGAAGATGAGCCATAGAGGTGGCCATGGCCCTCACATTGTGAGCTGTGACATGGCCTTCCAGAGAAAGATTCTTACTCTGGTAAGCAAAAGAAATATACTGAGCAATCCAATTGGACAGTGTTCTTTTAGAGACTGGAAGTCCTAAATGAGAAGGATCAAAAGCAACAAAAAGTTGGGAAGACTTTCTATGTTGCTGTGTCCTGTGTAAGTAAAAAGCAAAAGCTCTTTTACAATCTAGAGTATGAAGGTTCCTCTCTGCAGTGGATGCACGAGGAGCTGGAAAAAAGACAGGTAAATATACCTCTTGATTAAGATGAAAAGGTGAGACCACTTTAGGCATAAAGTGAGGATTTGTCCTAAGGACTACCTTATCATGATGGAACCTTGTATAAGGTGGATTAACCACTAAGGCCTGCAGTTCACTGATGCGGCGAGCAGAAGTGATTGCAATAAGGAAAATAACCTTCCAGGAAAGAAATTTCAAGGAGGTAGTGGCTAAGGGTTCAAAAGGTGGCTTCATAAGCTGACCAAGAACCAAATTTAAGTCCCATGCCACCGGAGGAGGTTGAATGGGAGGTTTACTTAAAGTTAGGCCTCTCATAAATCTTGCAATAAGAGGATGAGAGGAAACAGGTTGTCCATTGATAGGCTTAAGGGATGCTGCAATAGCACTTAAATGGACCCTTACTGAATTTGTCTTAAGGCCTGCATTGGAAAGATGCAGGAGATATTCTAATAGAGAATTCACAGGAAGTGCCAGAGGGTCAAGACCCTGTTGAGCACACCAAATGGAAAATCTTTTCCATTTAAAAGCATAGGAACGCCTAGTGGAAGGTTTCCTGGAAGCATGGAGGATATCTCTCACTTGCTGCGAAAGATTGAAGTCTTGAAGGTCTAGGCCTTCAGTAACCAAGCTCTGAGGTGAAGGGACTTGGGGTTTGGATGCCACAAAGTCCCCTCCTCCTGAGACAGAAGGTCTGGAGCAGCTCCCAAGTCCAGGGAGGGGGCTTGGGAGAGATGCAGAAGTAGAGGGTACCACACTTGGCGTGGCCAGCGTGGAGCTATGAGGATCATAGATCCTTGATCCCTCTGAAGTTTGAACAGAGTCTTGGGAATCAAATGAATGGGTGGAAAGGCATACAGGAAGTCCTGACCCCAATGGAGGAGGAAGGCATCCTTGGCCTGAACTCCCTGACACGGAATTCTGGAACAGAACCGGGGAAGTTTGGCATTCCACGGACTTGCAAATAGGTCTATGTCCGGGGTTCCCCATTCCTGGAAAATTCTGAGTACCTGATCCATGTGCAGGGACCATTCGTGTGGAAGCAGAACTCGACTGAATCTGTCAGCCCAAGAGTTTTGAATTCCTGGGAGGTATACTGCCAGGAGATGGATTTGATGCTCTCTGGCGAAGGCCCATAATCTTAGAGCTTCGTTGCAAAGCGACAGAGAGCCAGTTCCTCCTTGTTTGTTTATGTACCTGATTGTCCGTTTGAATGAGGACTGTCTGGTAGCTGAGGAGGGTATGAAAGACCTTGAGAGCTAGGAACACTGCTCGAAGTTCCAAGAGGTTGATATGAAGAGAGGTCTCTTGCGGGGACCAAGTGCCTTGGGTGGAGAGGTCCTGTAGATGAGCTCCCCAACCTGTTTGGGAGGCATCTGTTGTGAGGATTGCTTGGGGCAACAAAGGTTGGAAGGGGGACCCCAGCAACAGATTTTGAGTGGACATCCACCATTGGAGAGACCAAAAGAGACATTTGGAGTTTGCTATTTGGTCCGAGAGAGCTCCTGAAGCTTGAATCCACTGGGTGGACAACGTCCATTGAGCTGCTCTCATGTGTAGGCGAGCATAGGGCACCACATGTACTGTGGAAGCCATGTGGCCTAGTAGCTGTAGCATCTCCCGGGCAGTTAAGTGGCTCTTTGACTGAATCTGGGAGGCTAACTGCACTAGACGTTGGCAACGAGCCTGGGGAAGATAGGCTCTTGCAGTAGTGGTGTCCAACCAGGCCCCTATGAATTCTAGGGACTGAGTAGGGGTGAGCTGAGACTTTGGGAGGTTTACCACAAGTCCCAGATACTGCAGAATGCACCTGGTGCGGGCCAGGGAAATTTGGGCTTCTGACTGAGATGGAGCTCGGATGAGCCAGTTGTCCAGGTAGGGGAAGACAAATATTCCCAGAGTGCGTAGAAATGCAGCAACTATTGCCATGCATTTGGTGAACACTCTTGGAGCAGAGGCTAGACCGAAAGGAAGCACTCTGTATTGGTAATGTTTTCCCTGGAACAGAAAACGTAGGAATTTTCTGTGAGATGGATGGATGAGGACATGAGTGTACGCATCCTTGAGATCTAGAGAACAAAGCCAATCCTGACTCTGTAGGTATGGAAGGAGAGTGCCTAGAGAAAGCATCTTGAACTTCTCCTTGCATAGAAATTTGTTCAATTCTCTGAGATCTAGAATGGGTCTGTATCCCCCTGTTTTCTTTGGAATGAGAAAATAGGGGGAGTAAAATCCTGACCCCTGTTGAAGAAGAGGAACTTCTTCTATGGCCCTCTGGGCCAGAAGGGTGGTTACCTCCTGATCCAGAAGGTCGAGGAGAGATGTGGGAGAATTGAAATGTCTCACCATGGTGTAGGGAGGAAGGTCTGAGAAATGAAGTTTGTAGCCCTCTCTGATGATGGAGAGGGTCCACTGCTCTGATGTGATTTGCTCCCATCTGGGAGCAAAATGAGCTAACCTTCCTGGAATGGTGAGAGGTTCTGGCTGTTGTAGAGCCAGAAAGGTTAAGTTCTCTAGTATCAAGTCAAAAACCCTGAGGGGCTTGGGACTGCTGGGTTGCAGCAGCCCCTGCAGGTTTAGGCCTGGCCTGTTTAGGTTGCTGACGCTTAGTAGCAAAGCGACCTGTAGAAGATTGTTGACCAGAAGTGGAAGGAAATCTGCCCTTCTTGTAAAAAGACTTTTTAAAAGATTTTTTCTTGGCCGGAGTGGAGGTAGACTTAGAAAGTCTATCCAGAGCAGCATTTTCTGCGTCCATTTGAGTGGCTTTAATTTGCCACTCTTTGCCAAATAGATTTTCACCTGTACAGGGCAGATTTCCTAAACCATCTTGAACCCAGGGTTCTAGATCAGAAGCCTGGAGCCAAGCAATTCTACGAGCAGCTATAGCAATGCCTGAGGCTCTGCTGGCACCTTCAAAAGAATCAAAGGCTGCCCTGTTGGAAAACTTTGAAATGTCTTGAGTATGCTTAAGCCAAAGAAGGAACTCATCCCTTTTATCCTCTGGAATAAAAGGGAGAAAGTTGTGCAGTTTTTTCTGCAACCTCCTTCAGAAACATACCCATATAAAGGCTGTATGAATTGATTCTGGCAATAAGCATGCTAGCTTGGAAGATTTTCCTACCAAAAGCATCCAAGGTCCTGCATTCTCTTCCTGGAGGAGTAGAAGAGTGTCTTTTGGTACTCTTTATCCTCTTCATAGCTGACTGCACCACAATGGAGTGGTGAGGAAGCTGAGTTTTTTGAAATCCAGGAGAAGGAGGGACACGGTACATAGTGTCCAATCTACGAGAATGAGGAGAAAGGGTGAGAGGAGTCTCCCACAATTCAATCAAATGTTCTTGAAGAATTTCATGAATTGGCAAGGTGACTGCCTCTCTGGGAACCTTAGAGTATCCCAAAATATCTAATTTTTTTGCTCTAGGTTCTTTTTCAGAGGTTACTGAAATAGAGAGTTCTTTAGCTACTTCTATTATGAAGTCTTGAAAGGACAAATCCTCTGGAGGAGACATTCTCCTTTTTGGAGAAGAAGGCTCCTCAGGAAGGGTGACAGATACTTCAGGGGACTCATCCGATGACTCAGAATCATCAGAAGAATCGAAGTGTCATCTGCTCGATTCCAAAGATCGATAGGCGTATCGATCGGTACCGACATCGGGTGTCCCCGGTACCGGGTCGGTACCGAGAAAGAGCCCAGGACAGGGAGCCGGAATCGGTATCCTGGCCGATGTCGATGCAGCCGGTACCGGTATCGAAGTTGGTACCGGTGCCGGTACCGACAACAGAGCTTGTTGTGGTACCGACGGCGTCGCAGCCTTGATGAAAGCCAGTATAGCCTGCTGCATGGATTGCACAGTGTGATCCATGGACGCCACGACTGCCTGGATGTCGGTACCGGGAGATTGTGCCGGTACCCCAGAGCAGTCTAACAGGTGATCGGTCGAGGCCGTGCCATCGATGTCAACCTGTAACCCCATAGGAGGAGCTTTGGAAGCCGGAGCTTCCCGCCGGGGTTGTTTGGCTGGGGCAGGATCCTCAAGGGCAAGCCCGGAGGCATCTCGATGCTTAGAGGGAGATTTGCCCTTCGAGGACCTGCTAAAAGTATGTTTGGTTACCTGAGATCCAGCAGGAGAGGAAGACCTGGAAGATGTCAATGCTACCGCCGGTGCATCCGTGGGAAACAGCACATGGAGCTTGGCTGCCCGGTTCTGTAACCCTCGTTTAGACATTAGAGAACAGGACTGGCAATCCGGGATGGAGTGTTCAGGCCCCAAACATTTAAGACACCATTCATGGGTATCTGTAACAGAAATTGTACCGCTACACTTAGTGCATTTTTTGAAGCCGGAGGCTGGTTTTTCCATGAGGGAAAGTTTCTTGTGTGCCTGGAGGCCTAAGAAGAAAAATACACCAAGTGAGGAAAAGTATTATATATATATATTTTTTTTTTTTAGAAGAAAAGAAAAGAAAAGACCGGCGGTACCGGTCCGGCGTCGGGGAAATCAGACCCGCGACCAAAGAAATAAATTAAAATAAAGAACTTTTTCAGCGGTGACAGGAACACGACCTGCTGGCTCCGCGGAAAAGAAGAACTGAGGAGAGTTGGTAGGAAAGGCGGGAAGGCAGCGCGCATGCGCTGTGGGATGCCCCAAAAGCTTTCATTCTGGGAAGCTGGGGAGCATTCCCGCGCAGGCTCCGTCGGTACCGACGTACCCATATGTGAGGACTTATTCCTGCTTGTTCCTGGAGATAACATAGAGAAGCAGAGAAGCCCCTCTGCAGGCCACTGTTGCACCCAGGGCATCTAGGTCTTCCGACATCATTTCTTTTCTCCTGCTGAAAAAGCGGTTCGCTTTGGTGGTTTCAAACATTGCCATCAGATCCATGACCAGTGCCCCATCGGAGCACCACCTGAGCGAAAACCTCCTGGTGGAGCACCCACTCCCCAGGGTCCATGCATACTAGACTCAGGTAGTCTGCCATCACGATGCTGATTCCCACCAGGTGCGCCGCCATGGTGACTTTCTGCCCACGTGCACTGGTGACTTTCCACCCAGCTCAACAGTGTTTCCGCCTCCGCCTCCAAGGCTGTGCTGCCCATGCCTCCCTGTCGGTTAATGTAAGTTACCGTGGTTGCATTGTCTGACAGGACTCGTACCGCCTCCCCTGCAACCATGTCTCGAAGCTCTGGAGTACAGTACCACCGCCCGCATCTCCAGCCTGTTGATCGACCAATGAGCCCCCAGTGTGCTCCACAGTCCCTGCGCAATATGTCCTTAGCAATGGACTCCCCATCCAGACAGACTGGCGTTGGTCATTAGCGGAATCCACAATGGTGACTCCAGCGGCATACCTCCAGATTTCCCGGACGAAGCCACCACTTGAGCGCTCTCCTGGCCACTTGTGGGCAGGGGAGCTTCTGCGACAAGGAATGAGTCTGGTGCGACCATCACCGGAGCAAAAGCCCTCTGAAGGGGCTGCATATGTGCCCTCGCCCATGAGACAAGTTTGAGAGTGGCTGCCATGGTTCCTAGGACCTGCAGGTAATGCCAAACCATCAGTTCTGGCATTCTCAGGTCAGGAATTGTCACACTAATCATCGAAGTCCCTGTGCACTCTGTTCTGGTAGGAAGACTCAAGACTTTAAGGAACTGCACCACCTGGATTTTGTCCGAATCAGCCAGTCGCCGAGGTATGGATGCACTAGAACGCCACTACCAACACCATGACCTGGCACCATTCAGAGACCGAATGACAATGCCTGAAACTGGAAATCCCCATTGGTAGGGCAAACCAGAGGAACTGCTGATGTTCTGGCTATATGGGAATATGCAGGTACGCCTCCGTTAGATCGAGAAACATCAAGAACTCCCTGCTTCTTACCATGATAATGACAGACCGCAATGTTTCCATGTGAAAATGTGGGACCCGCAGGCAGCAGTTCACTCGCTCGGGTGGAAAGAACCTTCCTTCTTTGGCACCACCAAGTAAATGGAGTACCAACAGCAGCCATACAGGTCTTGGGGAACAGGCACCACGGCCCTGGGCTGAAAAAGCCACGTCAAGGTGGCTCTTACCACTGCTGCTTTGGCTTGCGCTTTGCAGGGAGACAATGAAAGAGTTACCCACTGGACAAGTCAACTCGAGGACATACCCCTCCCGAATGACCTCTAACACCCATTGGTCAGACGTGATCTGGACACAGATTCCTGCAGCTGACCTCTTACAGGCTACACCACTACATGGGCCCCCCTCACTTCATTGGGATTTCTTGGGACCTGAGGCCAAAGCAGTGGCAAATCCTAGGCCCACTCCCCGAAAACCTCGAAACCCCTTCCCTCTGGAGGGGACTCTTCACTTCTGGTAAGAGGTAAAGCATATTGAATGAAAACGCCTGAAGTCCCGCGGCTGACCCCGGGTCGCGGGAGAGGCGTGGCTCTGCTTCTACTTATCCTTGGGCAGACGCCCTTCTTTGGACTCTCCCAAGTCCTTGACCAGCTTTGTCCAGGTCCTCCCCGAACAGCAGTCTTCCTCTAAAGGTCAGCTTGCTGAGTCGGACTTTGAAAGAACTGCCCAGTTCTGCAGCCAAAGATAGCGGCGGGCCACTACTACTGAGATCATGCTCTTAGACAGCCCTCTAATGAGGTTGTAGTGGATATCCACCAGATAAGCCACACCCGACTCCAATCTGGCTGCCTCCCCCATCTGGTCTGGCTCCCCCTATTGCTGACCAGCGGACCCAGGCCCGAGCTACCCAGGCCCCACAAATGGAAGCCTGTAGCAAGAAGGCATTAATATCAAAGGCCTGTTTTAACAAGGTGTCCAACTACCTATCTTGGACATCTTTAAGTACCGCAATACCTTCCAATGGGATCATCGACTTTTTGGTAACTGCCGAAACTTGCTGCATCCACCTTTGCAGACCGAAAAAGCTCACGATCCTGATCCAACATTGGATAGAGGCATGCCATGGTCGTTGACCCCCTAAGGCCAGCCTCCAACAGATCCCACTCATCCTGAATCATCTGCCCTACTCTATGCATCGAAAAAACCTTCTGCGCTTTCCGTATCACTTGTAGTAGAGGATCCTCTATTAACTCGTCTTCTGCCGGAAGATTAGTGGATATATTAAGAGCCTTCAGGGATTCCATAATGAGCGCCAGCAACTCTTCTCAGCAGAACAGCCATACTATCCTTCTTTCAGCTCTTCATCCAAATCTAGCTCCGTGTCCAGGTTCTCTCCCTCCGAACCCTCAGACAATGGAGACTGCCCCTGCCCCTCCTCCAAGGGCCTGGGCCTCTTTGCTGGCACTGCTCCCAGCTCGCACTCATTTGGAACAACTGACCTTTTGGTGCTGTGCTCCAGCACCAAAGTGCCTCCCACTGATCCTGCTGGAGCAAGCAGAATGCCTTATGGAGAAGGAGAACAAATTCTAGGGAGAAAATACCCAGGACCCCCACATTGCCTAGCTTGAAGAATGCAAAACGTTATGGCCTTGAATTTTTGAACGAACAAACTGTATTTTGTAAAGGAAACTCGTTCACTATAAACACTATATAGTTCAGAGGTAATTTCTTTTTCTCTGAGGTCTCAGTTAGAAAAGAGCATTGCTATTAAGACTCACGTCTTTATGTAGCAAAATGCTTTATCACATCAATGACCTCATGAATAAAAATCAGAAATCTAATCATGTCGGGACTCTGCAATTGACAATTGTAATCAAATAAAAACATTAAAGCCCAACTTCCCAGATTAGATGTATCTGTGTCTCTCTTTTGATCCCAACGTCAATCCCCGGTGCCACTGAGACGTTTCACTTAAGAGAGTTGTGGCTCATGTGATATCTGTGATATCACGATTACTACCACGGTATTTGAATATCAGGGAGTAACCGTTCAGTTAAAACATAAGACCACTTGCGATTCATCTAATGTTGTATACGCGATAATATGCCCCTGTGGGTTATGCTATATAGGGAAAACCACACAACCTTTCCGTATACGCATGAGGGAACATTGTAGCCGTTTGACTCGCAAGATCCTGGAGGCCCCTATTGTGCTGCATTGTATACAAAAGGGCCATATATTTGAACAGCTGGGTTGTTGGTGTATAGACAGGACGGATCGAGGGAGGACAGGTAGGACCCTTGATCAGGTACTGATTAGAAATGAGCAAAGATGGATTTACAATTTAAACACTTTGGAGCCAAAGGGATTAAATAGTGTTATAGAATGGTCGGCATGTGTTTGATGTGTGATCCATCTTAGTATTCTATAGGCGATAATAATTGAGACACTTGTCCAGAGGGGTGAATTGTGGTTACGAATTCTCGGTGTATGATGGGCGGATGTACGAGCAGCGGCATAGTTGTGCGTTACACTGCTGTTTGGAGTTGCCTATTGTTACATTAGTGGTTTTTTTTGGGGGGGTAGTAGCAGCGTATAATGCTAATACAGTCCCATGTGTACGGAAGGTACTGATGAATAAGGGGTAGTGTTATCATTCACTTGTGTCACGTCATCGGGTTGAGTGTCGTAAGGACGCTTGACGTTGACGTATTTTCGCGTGGAGGGTCTTTAAAAATGGAGTCCTGAGTGCTATCTGACATGCGCGGCGTTTTTTCAGAGAGACGGTTGGTGCTTTCATGAACTTGAGAGCGGAATTGAACCGATATGAGCTAAAGCGTGGGCAGCAGTTGCGGTAAGGTTTTCATGGTGGAGGTTTTAGTTAATGCTTGATAACTGTTGGTAGTAGTTAATCGGGGTGGGATTGGAGGTCACTGATTTGTTCCTGTTTGTTTGTCTTTTTATAGAGTTTGTAAGATCCCCTGAAGAAACTTCTTAAGTGAAACGTCTCAGTGGCACCAGGGATTGACGTTGGGATCAAAAGAGAGACACAGATACATCTAATCTGGGAAGTTGGGCTTTAATGTTTTTATTTGATTATAATTGTCAATTGCAGAGTCCCGACATGATTAGATTTCTGTTTTTTATTCATGAGGTCATTGATGTGATAAAGCATTTTGCTACATAAAGATGTGAGTCTTCATAGCAATGCTCTTTTTTGAGAACTCAGAGAAAAATAAATTACCTCTGATCCATATAGTGTTTATAGTGAACGAGTTTCCTTTACAAAATATAGCTTGAAGAATGGTCTAGAATTTGGCAGCTGAGATTTAATGTTAAAAAATGCAAGGTTATGCATTTGGGCTGCAGCAATCCAAGGGAGCAATATAGTATAGAGGGTGAAGTACTTTTGTCCACTAAAGAAGAGCGGGACCTAGGCATGATTGTATCTGATGATTTTAAAGTGGCTAACTAGATAGAAAAGGCGACGGCAAAAGCTAGAAGGATGCATAGGGAGACGAATGGCCAGCAGAAGAAAGGAGGTGATAGTGCCTCTGTATAAGTCTTTGGTGCGACCTCATTTGGAGTATTGTGTGCAATTCTGGAGACTGCACCTTCAAAAGGATATAAACAGACTGGAGTTCGTACAGAGGGTGGCTACTAAAATGGTTAGTGGTCTTCATTATAAAGCATATGAGGACAGACTTAAGGATCTTAATATGTACACCTTAGAGGAAAGGCGGGATAGAGGTGATATGATTCATTTAAATACCTCCGTGGCATAAATGCACAGGAGGAGCTCTGCTACGAGGGGTCATGGGATGAGGGTAAAAGGGGATGGATTCAGGAGTGATATGTGGAAATATTTCTTTACGGAAAGAGTGGTGGATCCGTGGCATAGTCTTCCAGTGGAGGTGGTAGAGATGAGGACAGTATCTAAATTCAAAGAAGCATGAGGCAAACACAGAGGATATCTAAAGGAAAAAAGGGGAAAGTTGTAGTGGTTGATATGGAAGGGCAGACTAGATAGGCCATGTGGTCGTTTTCTGTCGTCATGGTTCTATGAATAAAACATATATATAAAATGTTTGAAAACTGTATAAAAATGATAACTCAAAAATAATATGTACAATATAACAATAATAAAAGATAGCCAGATACATACTAGATAGAGAGGGTTTTAAAACACAGAAATGATCACAAATAAAAACAGGATGAATCCTTTAGAACTCTTTCAGAGATAGAAAGTTTGTATCCATAAAGGAATAAAATAAAGAAAGAGTCACTTGTGGAGTCACGAAGAGGCCATTCTCTATACTGTTACTACCATAGGAAAATGTTAAACAGACCATGCTACGGCGTGTCAATAGGACCAGAGAGAGAGTGCCGGCTGAAAAAATCAGTTTCCACAGTATCCAACCCCAGCAAGCCACAGTGCAGATCTTGGACAGATTCCAGCTGATTCCCATCTCCAGGGGGCACCCTGGGCAATTGAACAGGGATTTGAATGCGCTTGAGGGAATCCAGAGGCTGCAGGGTCTGAATTTCCATGCCAATATGATCAGGAAAAGAATTCCTGGGAGGACAATCTGGACTCCGGAAGCTCTCCTCATGGTAATACCCCACCTACACCAGGGGACCCAGTTGACGTTGATCACCTAGAGGACAGGGAGCAGAGCACAACACAATCACTGGAACCTCCAGGTGACTGGTTATCCTAACCCACAGTGCCATCCTCCATCTCCTGCCCTTCGGCCGGCAAGGCCGGACTAACCATATCCCCTGGCATAAAGAGGGGGATCAATCCCTCCAGGGACAACTTAGGAGCCGCTATGCTATCAGAGCAGAGTCCAGAAGCCAGAGTGCCTCATCTCTGGCTTCTGGACATTAACTGCTTTTATACTGCAACATGCATTGCAGGCGTTAGGGTAGGAACGCACGTTGGAGCCACTTGGTCAGAGAGAGTACAGACCATGTGACCGCCAGGCGCACAATAAGAGAAAATGCTACTAGCGCTTGCAGAAAATAGTGGGAAAACCCCCACACCGCATCAACAGTCGTCAGCAGTCTACCCCGAATTGCGTCCCACACAGACAGAATCAGGAGCCCCCAACAAGGACAATGACAAAGTCAAGATTTGGTACTCATCCCCTGAGAGGCCCAGGCAGACAATCCATGCCGGGGCTCAGTTCTACTCTCCTGATACTGTTTCACTGGCTTTGCAGCACTGCTTTTAAAGGTGGCTGGCAGGCAGATCCCTTGGAGAACCTTCTGCAATCTTCAGGAGAGAGCAGAGGGGAACAGAGGAGGAGGGAGGGACAATGAGGTTGTGTGAGGCTACTGCACTTTTCCAGATCCTTCCAATTTCTGGATGCTCAACAGGCTCTTATCATGGTAAGCACATGGAGCTCAACCAATTTTCTCTCCTCCTATGGCTACCAAAAAGACTGCAATCTAGTGGAGCCTCCCACATCATGCTTAAGTGAAAGAGTCATCCTCAAGGTGATTGTTCACAAGCATTAAATCAATCTTTTCCTCTCAATCTCCGGAGAAGAGAAAATCCATCCACCATCTGCTATAGACAAAGAAATACTGAAGAGGCCTCTGGTGGCTGAAGCTTATAGAGGCATGAAAGTGATGTCATTGAAACCTGGGCTTTCCATTGGTTCTTTGTATCCACCAATCTTCTGGTAGGGGACTACAACCCACTTGTCTGGACTAGTCTATCAGGACGATATGGAAAAGGGCTTTTATAGAACTGCATGATCACATAGGTGCAAAAAAAAAATTACATGCACGGGAATAGTATACCTACTTTAGTGTAATTTGCACAGTGTCGTTCCCAGGGGAGTAGCTTGGGCAGAGCAGAAGCAGAGTTTTGATATACAAGTGTATTATATAAAATATGCAGGTAACCATGTAGAATACATGCACACATTTTTGCCTTTTTTTCAGAGCAGGTGTAAATATGTGTTTTGAGCATTTGTGCGCTACTGGGGCTGGTTCTGGGAGCCTAGGCACACAGGTGCCTATGTTGCCTTTACAAATGCAATGTAATGAGTGCCTTAGAAGTCAGTGCTGACTCCTGGCGAACTAGAAACTCCTGGGGTTTTTTGGCAGTGTGACCCTAAGTAGATTGCCAGGAAGTAGACTTAAAAATGGCTGCCTTTTTGGACTTCTCATATAGTGTCCTGTTTAAATGACACACTAAATATCAAAATAGTTTTCAGAAAATCAGCCACTGAATTTACAATGCCACTGCTAAATCGGTAACAATGAATGATTCTTCATATATTTTTGTTCCAGCTCCCCTTAAATCAGTTTCCTAGTAGCTGAAAAGCATGCGTTTTACCCCCTACCTGCAATCTTTTGACACCCATTTTCCTTCCTATGCATTAACACGTTTCTTTATAAACTCCCTTCCCCACTGACATTTAAATTACCTAATATTCAGAACAAGCACTATTAGTAACCAGGTCCCAATGCATAAAATGGGGCCTGTGGTAAAATAACACATGGTGCCCTTCTGCAGTAGCAAAAATGCATTGCAATGCGTGCCTTTGAGTCAATGCTGACTCCTGGTGACCCAGCAGCTCCTGGGTTTTCCTGGCAGCGTGACTGGAAGTAGACTGCCAGGCCTTTCTTCTGAGGCAATGGAGGGTTAAGTGACTTGCCCATTTTATTTAAATGCTAAGAACTGGTGTTCCAAGACCACGATGACGAGCTCAAGTCCCTGGTTTAGGTATAAAGCATGCTGATTCAGGACATTTTTCTCCAAATGTGATTGAATGATGAATTTTTATTAAGCAAGTGGGGAAAGTATGTAAACATAGCTCATGATTTTATTTCCAACTCCTCTGCTTGTGCGTGTGAATGTGTGCGCGTGCGTGTATGTGCACATGTGTCTGTCCGTATCTGAGTTGCCTATGTCTGTTCCTTATATCTATGTTATGTCTCTGTATGTGTATATCTGTGTTTTGTTTATCTCTGTTTTCTTTGTGTGTGTTTTTCTATCCTTGTGGGCTAGTATGTCTGTATGTATGTGTATGTATTTGTGTGCATCAGTGCATGCTTTCATGTATGTGCGTAAATAGGTGTTTTAGTATGTGTATGTGTGTGTTGGTACTCTGTGTGTATGTGATCATGAGAGATGCGTGGGACGGTTGTTTCAAAGGTGCAATTCCACGATTGCTATGTTACTGTGAATCAATGTTACTTGAATTTTTTTCTCATAGAAATGCATTGGAAAATTGTATGGAGGCGGGGAGGGATTAATTTATTTTTCAGCTCCTGGCATTTGCAGAAACTTCACTTGCACAGCACAGAAACTTTTCCCAGCTAACCTCCCTTTCTGCAGCTAGAGTGGCATTCCAGTGCTCTGCCCCCAGAGCCTTCATATTGGCTGGATCCTACTCACAGTCTCAGTAACTACTGTATAGTTGTCTTCTGCTATTCCCACATCCAATGGCTAGATCCTATCCTAGTTACAGTCAAAGCAGAAAAGAGGAGGCTCACTAACACAGGGGGAGGATTAGAGAACTATAGGTAGATTTAAACTCTAAAAAACATGCAGACATTAAACATCCTTCTGGCATCTGGGCATTAATGTAGAAATCATTAGAATCCTGTTAGACAGTTGTTAATCCTAACCCACAAGTCCTGATCACACCTGACAGTCTGCCTTCCCTCACCCAAATCTGGATCCTAGGTGTGTGCCTAGTTTGCCAATGCCTTAATCTAGCCCTGCTCATGGCAACAGACATTAGTTGAAAGTACACATAAAGCAGTATTTTAGAAGGGGTGTCCGGGAAGAATCTGGAAAGTCCAGAGCAGCACATCCAAAAAGTTTAGAGAATGGCATCAGTGAAGGGAGGCATGTATAAGTGCTTTCTGAAATCACTGTCTCCACCCCAAAAAATGAACATCCCTAAAACCGGTTATGGTTATGGGCCCTGTGCAGATTGCAAGGCTGGGTATGAGCACAGGTGTAGTCCATTTCACAAATGTGGATGTCCCCAAATTGCATGGCACCAGAACTGGATACTTTGATGTGCTGGAAGGGGTACTTTAGAAGTGGGGCAAATATATTATGAGATTTGCACACCCTGACATGCCATTTCAGATACTCAGACATGCGGCAGTGGGCCTGTCATATGTCTGGAGTATGTATTTACAGGCAGGTTTCTTTGGCCAGGAAATATTAACTGTGGCGATGAAAGTGCATTGTACTCTTCCCCTTAGAAACATTGCAGTCATGAAATAAACACTTTTTGGAATCTTACTTGAGGTCAGGAGCAGGTACAGGAATGGATGCTTCAACAATCAGGGCCAGACAGGTTTGTGCTATTCTGAAATCGCACCATGATGTGCTTCTCTGTTGTTCCACCCAGGCCACATCTCCTCCCCAACCCCATGCTACATGGACGTGCTCACACCAGGGATGTCTACAGTATATAACCGGGGGGAGGGGATATTCAAAGGCAGTGCTTTTCAAACTTTTATCCCGTGTGACCCCATTTTAACAACTGAAAATTCACGTGACCCCAGATGATGATGATGAAATCAAAATAACAGGTCTCTAGCCCCTTTCCCTCCTCCATCATCTAAAGCAGCAACAGTAATGGCAACAGCAGCAATCAGCACAGGGTCAGTGTGCAGTGTGTGCTTACAGACTCCAGTACTCAGCATGGGCTTCCAGTCTAACAGGAAGCTCACCCAGGAGGGGGAGCAAGGGCCTATGAATGTTCTCTGGCTCACAAGCCACATGGTGATTGCCACAATTTGGTATAGGTCACAGTGAAAGTCCAGAAAGAAGGAGAAATGGTCATGCCACTGTGACCCCATCCACTGATGATGTGACCCCATTTGGGGTCCCGATCCCAAGTTTGGGAACCACTGTTCAAAGGCATTTACATTGTTTGCAACTGCCACTGAGCTGGATATTCAGAGGCACTAAACACAATTAGTGCCGTTGGATATCTGCCGGTGCTGCCGCTACATGCCCCAATGCTAAATATTTAGCAATGGGGCGTGTTGGGGGCATTCTGGGGTGGAGCAGAGGTGGCATCCATTGCTAATCAGGAAGCAGAGATATTAAGCTGCTGTTCAGTTTGCAACATGCGGGTAAAAATAAGGCACGGCAAATGCAGGCCTAACTTTACATGTGGAAGCTAACCATGCAGCGACTCAATATTGCCATTGCCCAGTTAGCTTCTGGCTTCTGCAGCGACCCGGATATTCAATGCCGGTGGCTAGATATGGTCCTGACATTGAATATCCAGGGGTTAGTCTTCAGAGGCAACAGCTAACCGCTTTACAAGCACTAGCTGCTGCTACTGAATATCTCCCCCTCACCCCCGTTTCTAAAATGGGTCCCGGAATGTCTCCAATTTGCACGACCAAATCACAAATAATTTCTAAAATATCCCCCTTAGAAATGGATAAGAGAACTGTATGATTTAGTCAGTTTCACAGTAAAAATTAACAACAAAAATGAAATATACATCTCAATAATTTAAAATGTGGCACACCACAACTAGGGAATAATCTGTAATGCCTGTAGGTATGTGTTGTATGAGACAAGTTGAGTGAGGGAAGCAGGGGTGGCTATACCTTTAGGAAGGGTGAGGCAGCCATCTTAGGCAGAATATTTTTGAAGGCAATCGCAAGTGCCCCCAAAAAGCCTCTGAAGCAGCCACTTCTCTTCCCTTCTGGCTAGAAGCTGGGTCTATTACAGTACCGGAAAGCAGCAGCATCCCTTCCCTTTAACCACCCCTCACTCCAGCCTCCAGAATTTTTATTCCAACCTGTCGTCCATAAGTTTTATATCAAACCTGCATTCCCTCTCACCGAGGCAATAAGAGAAACGATAACCGTGGGGACTTTGGGGCCGATACTTGCACCCTGCTGGTCCTGCCCTTTTGATGCAAAACGTCTGCATCCAAGGAGGCGGGACTGGCAAAACACCTTGGAACTAAGCACAAGCCTCAAAGTCCCCACAGTGCTCATTTCTTTTATTGTAGTCTAGACTTCAGGAGATGCAGCAGTGGCAGGTTTCGACTAAAAATGCTGATGGGTGGGGGGAGTTGGAATATAAAATGCTGAACAGGGATTAGGGTGGTTGGAATTTAGAATTAAAAATAGAGGGACTTAAGGGTGATATCATCAGGGGATGACTGCCTGACTCAGATGCTCTGCACAAATGACCCTGAGTAAACAGCATTCCTCTTTATTCTAAGCCATCCCTTTGTATAGTTCACCTCTGCCAGCCTACCTCATGGCGATGCCTGGTAAAAAGATCAGTAATCTGAAACATTATTTCCAGGTGTGGGCGTAGAGGCCACAAAGGGACTGCATGACAACAAGTTGGCAGACCCACTGGAACATGCGGAACAGACAGAGCTGGAGTCGGAGGGCAATTCAGATGCCAATGACAGGATCCAGGGAGATGGTGAAATCAGACCTTACCTGCTAAAGCGTAGTTACTCACCCGTAACAGATGTTCTCCAGGGACAGCAGGAATCAGTCCTCACTTATGAGTGACATCTGCACCGACGGAGCCTGTGTGGAGCAATTCCCCAGCTTTCAAAGAAAGCCTTTGGGATTGCTACCAAGCATGAGTTGTCCACTTCCCGCCCAAGGGTGCCATCTTGCTCAGTAAGGTCCTTTAGCTCGAGCCCTACCAAGCAGATGGCAAGGGAAGGACAAAAATTCAGCAACTCATCAGGGGAGGCGGGAGGGTAGTGAGGACTGATTCCTGCTGTCCCTGGAGAACACCTGTTACAGGTGAGAAACTACGCTTTCTCCAGGAACAAGCAGGAAGTCAGTCCTCACTTATGGGACTCCCTAACTACAGGCTACCGAATCTGTAACCAGAAAACGCCTCTGCAAGGCTGTGAGCAGAAGCCGAAGCCCAAATACTCGGGTCCTCAGGGCGAAACCCTCGGTAGCCATGAAGAAGGGTTGGAGGGCAGGAGTTGCTTATACCCCGAACAGGTTACGGAGTACAGCCTGGCCAAAGGCGCAATCCCGGCGGGACTCCCTCTTCAGGCAGTAGTGAGCAGCGAAGGTATTTGTGGAAGACCAGGTCGCCGCCTGGCAGATGTCCATCAGGGGCATGGAGTGTAGCGAGGCCACCGAGGTCGCTTCAGCCTGGACACCGTGTGCGATGGCCCGACGATCCAGCGAGGCACCCGCCTTCGTATGGGTGAAAGCGATGCAGTCCACCACCCAAACAGAGAGGGTGTGTTTGGTAACTGCTTGCCCCGGCCTATTGGGATCGTAGGTCAAAAAGAGCCGGCCAGACTTGCGATGGGTATGCTGCAAGTAAAAGGCGAGAGCCCGTCTGCAGTCGAGGGTATAGAGAGCTGTCGATGCCTGGTTGGTATGGGGCCTCAGAAAGAAAGTCGTCAGGACTATCTCCTGGTTATGAGAGCCTGGAGCTCAATGACATGGCAGGCCGAGGTCAGCGCCACCAGGAAGGTCACCTTCCAGGACAGGTGCTGGAGTGAACATGTCGCCATTAGCTCGAAGGGTGGACAGGTAAGCTGCATGAGTACCACATTCAAGTCCCATTCCGCCGGAGGAGGATGGATGGGTGGACTGGACAGCAGAAGACTCCGCATTAAGCGGGAGACAAAAGGTTGCCCCGATAGGGGTGTACCCTCGATGGGGAGGTGATTAGCTAAGATAGCACTCAAATGAACCCTGACAAAGTTCAATTTCAACCCTTCGAGAGATGGAGGAGGTACTGGAGGATCCACCGAACTGGGCACGAGAAGGGGTCAATCTGGTGTTCCGAGCACCAGACAGAGAAGCGTTTCCACTAAAAGGCGTAAGCCCGTCTAGTGGAGTCCTTCCTCGAGGCGAGGAGGACTTCCTCTACCTCCTCCGGAAGGGCCAGAGAGGCTAAGGAGACCCGTTCAGCCGCCAGGCTGTGAGGGATAGGGAGGCTAGGTTTGTGTGCAGCACCCAGCCCTCCTCCTGCATCAGCAGACTCCAGGCAGAGCTCAGGGGAACCGGAGGCTCCGTCGACAGGTGGAGCAGGAGTGGAAACCAAGGCTGCCGAGGCCACGAGGGGGCCATGAGAATCAATGATACCCCGTCCCGCTGGGCCTTGAACAGAGTCCTTGCAATGAGGGGGAAAGGAGAGAATCCATAAAGAAGGCTGGAGGACCAGTCCAGGAGAAATGCATCAGGTCCCTCCCTGCTTGGGTGCGGCACCGGCCCACAAAAGCAAGGGAGCTGCTTTTCTGCGAACTGGCGAAGAGGTCTATCGCCAGCATCCCCCAGCAGAGAAACAACCAGGCTGCTACTCTGGGATCCAGTCGCCATTTGTGGGGGTGAAGGATTCTGCTGAGTCTGTCCACCAGGCCATTATCCTGGCCTGGGAAATACATCGCCCTGATGGACATCCCCCGCCAGACAGCGAAAGAGCAGATGAGGACCGCTTCCTGGCAGTGGGAGCATGATCCCGTGCCATCCTCCTTGTTGATGTAGAACATCGCTACACGGTTGTCGGTCTGCGCTAGAACCAACGTCCCGCTGAGGTGTTCCTCGAAGGCCCTCAGGGCCCACCGAATGGCCCGGAGTTCGAGCAGGTTTATCTGCTGCTGAGACTCCTCAGGTGACCATTGCCCCTGCGTAAAGAGTGGTCCGCAATGGGCTCCCCTCCCTAACAGGGAAGCATCTGTAGTCAGCACTGCATGGTGCTGCGGGGCCTCGAAGGGCAATCCCCGCAGAAGGTTGTGGGGGGTTTGTCACCAGCTAAGGGACAAGCGGAGGTTGGGAAGAACCCTGACGGGGTTCCTGAGGTATCCAAGGGACTGTCTCCATTGGGCCCCGAGACACCATTGAGCCGTCTGCATATGTAGGCGGGCGTGAGGAACCACATGTACGGTCGAGGCCATGTGACCCAGGAGATGTAGCATGGTCCGAGAAGTGACTTCGTGAGTGCTTTGGACGTGAGCCGCCAGAGCTGGGAGGTGGGTGGAGCGATCCACCGGCAAAAAGGCTATCGCCTGCCGAGTATCCAGGTGCACCTCAATGAACTCGAGGTCCTGCACCGGTTCGAGGTGAGACTTCGGATAGTGGACCAAGAACCCCAAGCTCTCCAAGAGGAGGACAGTGCGCGACATCGCTCACCAAGCTTCCTCGACCGAGGAGCCCATAACGAGCCAGTCATCGAGGTAGGGAAAGACCGGCACGCCCTGGTGCCGAAGGTAAGCGGCGACCACAACAAGGCACTTTGTGAAGACCCATGGGGTGGATGCAAGGCCGAAGGGGAGCACCCTGTACTCAAAGTGCTCTCCCCGCACCCTGAAACGCAGGTACTGCCTGTGTTGGGGGTGGATTAAGATGTGGGCATAAGCGTCCTTGAGATCCAAGGAGCATAGCCAGTCGCCCTGTCGGAGGTAGAGCAACAGAACACCAAGAGATAACATCTTGAATTTCTCCCGCACCAGGAACTTGATTAGCCTGCGAAGGATGGGAGGAAGTACCGGGAATAGAAGCCCCGACCTCGAAGATGGGGAGGGACCTTCTAGACTGCCCGCTGGGCGAGGAGAGAGTGCAATTACCGCTGCAGCAGAAGCTGGTGCATGGGGAATCGAGAAGGCTCCGCCGGGGAGAAAGGAGGTGGAAGCCTGACGAAGTGAAGGCAGTAGCCGTCCCGGACAACTTGGAAGACCCAAGTGTCCGAGGTGAAGGAAGCCCACGATGGGGTGAAGCGGGACAGGTGCCCCCCCACTGGCTGCTGCGTCGCCGGAGGGCGAGGGACTATGCCGATGGCATCAAAACCCGAGTGGGTTGTGGGGGAGCCAGCATTTGGACTTCGGTCCCTTTGGCTTACGATGCCCCTGGCCAGATTTCCCCTGCGCCAGAGTGGTCGGCATGGGATTAGCTGGATATGGCGGATAGCCCTGATACTGGAGACCTTTTCTCGGGAAGATGGGCTTCTTGGCTGGTTGCTTCTTTCGAGGCAGGGTGGAAGTCTTGCGGGAGAGACAGGTTCTGGTGATGAACTCAGTCTCAATTTCCGCGGCCTTCTCCTCCATTGGCTTGCCAAAGAGCTGCTCATCGAGACAGGGCACATCCAGCACCCATTGCTCCAAATTCGAGGATTGGAGCCATGCCTGGCAGCGGGCTCCAATGCCTGCGGCCACCACCCGAGCCAATCTCTCAAAGCCATCATAGGAAGCTCGAAAGAGGTACTTAGTTATCGAGGGGCTCACCCTCGAGGCCTGCGGAGAAACCCAGAGTTCCTTAGCCAAATCACACAGGAACATACCAATGTACAGTTGATATGCTTGGATGCGACAAGAGAGCATGGAACCTTGGTAGGCCTTGCGGCCCAGGGCATCAAGAGCCCTCGACTCTCGGCTGGGTGGTATAGATGAGTGCAATTTCGGGCTCTTTTGCCTCCTCATGGCTGATTCCACCACCATCGAGGTGTGTGGGAGTTGGGTCTTTCGGAAGCCTGGTCAACATTGTACTTTGTACATCGTGTCAAGGCACTTACTGTGCGGGGACTCGTACTGAAGAATGTCGAGTTCTTCAGCACAAGAGTCCTCCTCAGCCTGGGTGACCAGGTTAAGGACCGCACCATGTCCCAAATGAACACCTGAAAGGAGGTATCTTCAGATGGCGAGTGCCGCTGGAATGCGGGCAATGAGGGGTCTGACAGATGATCCTGGTGGGTACAGGTTTCTGGGGAGGTGTCCTCATCGGACTCCAAGAAATCGGTCGAGGAGTCCGAGATGGGCAGTTCACCCTGTCCAATGGCCAGTGGCCTGGTGCCGGAGGCCCTGGACGATCTCGCCCCTGAGCAATGGGAGGGTGAGCGAGATCGACATCGAGGACCCTCATGAGGCCCGTGGCTCTCGGGGGTTTCCTGGACAGATTTGGATGTCCCACACGAAGAACCCATGGTCTCTGGGTGTGAATCAGCAAAGCTGGCTGTGAGCACCTGCTGGGAAGCAATGAACACAGAAACGCTGCGTTCCAGCGCCAGCATGCGGGACTCCCACATGGGCGTGGGGCCCTGTGATGCCGATCCCGGGGTCACCGGGTCAGGCGTCGAGGAGGTCCTCACCGGGGCGACCCTCTGGAGACTGGGCACCTTCGCTTCCATGAGGGGTACCTTGCGGGGCCGCTCCTTGTCCAACTCTCGGGAACGCCAAAGGGGGCTAAGCGACCGGGCGCAGTAGCGCTCTTGCTTGTCAGGCACCCCAGAAAGTGACTTCAAGGCCTTCTTCTTTTTGCGCTGCTCCACCTCGGGGGACCCCTAGTCGGAGTACTGCCGAGAACGTGGGGCTGTAAGGGGGGAACCCACCGGAGAGACGACCGAGGGCGCCACCGGGGACTCCGAGGCGGCCTTTCGGAAAATGTCTTCGGACTTTTGCTTACGGCTGAGCAGGGTCTTAGAGGACATTTTCTTGCAGAGCGAACAGAGCTCTGGATCATGGTCGGCTCAGAGGTACCACAGACAACAGTCATGAGTGTCCATAAGCGACATGTTCCTAGAGCATCTATTGCATTTTTTAAATCCTGTGGCCATGAGGGCAAAAAGGCCCCTGTGAGGTCGAAGACCCATGCAGCCAGCGGTTAGAGAAAAAAGGGCGCGAAGCCCTAACAAAAAAATGACAAGGTAGAGCAAGGGAAGGACAGGTAGAGGACCGGTGCAAACGGAAAATAGAGAAAGCCTGTTAAGGCAAAAACTAAAACTTTTTCCAAGGGACGAGGACGTGTGTCCGATGGGCTCCGCGGAAAAGGGAGACTGAGCAAGATGGCACCCTTGGGCGGGAAGAGGAGCACGCATGCGTGGTAGCAATCCCAAAGGCTTTCTTTGAAAGCTGGGGAATTGCTCCGTGCGGGCTCCATCGGTGCTGACATCACCCACAAGTGAGGACTGACTTCCTGCTTGTTACTGAAGAATTTTCTTTCCTGGAGTCCCTCCAGTCCAGTCCAAATGCATGGGTTATGCTCATGCACCAGCAGAGGGAGACTGAGAACAGCAAGTTCAAAACATTTTCCTTAAGTAGCCTATGCTTTCCTGCAGAATCAGTATGAACTTCACAGAGCAGCAGAATGGAGTCGCAAAACCCCATCAGCTCCATCAGCCCTGCAACAAGTCATGCACTAGAACAGCATGCACACTTGGTCAATGATTATCTCAACTAGTCTGAAAGAATTTTTTTTCCTGTCAAAACTGGACCCCCCTCCCCCCCCCCCCCAAAGGATCAAAGTCTGCAATGGAGAGAGCAAACAGTACAAGAGCAAAGCGGAACTCCCTAGAACCACAACAAAATGAAGTGAGAACCACCAAAACCAGCTGGCCTGGAGATCACCTGTTCCAGCTAACAGCATCTTCAGAACAGGCAGCAGACCAGAGAGACAGAAGTCCAGTCCCGGGAGGGTCCTGGACTGGACAGGAGGGACTCCAGGAAAGAAAATTAGCAGCTAAAGTGTAGTTACTCACCTGTAACAGGTGTTCTCCGAGGACAACAGGAATCAGTCCTCACATATGGAGCCCTCGTAGAAGCATGCCCCCAGCTTTCAAAGAAAGCCTTTGGGAGATGCTACCATGTATGTGTGGTCCCCTTCTCGCCCAAGGGGGCCATCTTGCTCAGTCAGATGACATAGCTAAAAGACGGCAAAAATAAAGAAAAAACTCCAGGGGAGGAGGGAGGATTGTGAGGACTGATTCCTGCTGTCCCCGAAGAACACCTGTTACAGGTGAGCAACTACACTTTCGCTGGGAACAAGCAGGAGGTCAGTCCTCACATATGGGACTCCCCAGCTACAGGCTACCAAAAGCCCATAGCAAAAAACACGGTCGCCCTCAAGGGGAGCCGGGAGCAGCAGCAATTGAATCCGTAGTTACAGACTACAGTAGGACCCCTGTGTCTGATGAAAACCAGCACTCCAGTAGCCTCAACACAGAAGGGTTATAGGGTAGGATTTGCCTAAACCCCAAAAAGATTACAGAGCACAGCCTGGCTGAAGGCAATGCCCCGTCGGGACTCGCTTTCAAGGCAGTAATGGGCTAAGACGGTATAGACTTAAGAGCAGGTGGTGGCCCGGCAGATGTCCACCATCGGAATGGAGCGCAGGTTTGCCACCGAGGCAGCCATGGCCCTGACACGGTGCACCATGACACAGCCTTCAAGCGGGAGCCCCGACTGCTTGTAGGCGAGGGCAATACAGTCCGCCACCCAGGTAGACAGTATACGTTTGCTCACCGTCTCCCCCAGATGACCGGGGACGTACGAGACAAAAAGCTGAGCAGCTCTGCGGTGGGCCTGAGTACGCTGGATGTAGAAGGACAAAGCCTTCTTGCAGTCCAGAGTGTGAAGGACCATCTCCCCCCCTACTGGAGTGAGGTCTTGTGAAGAAGGTGGGACGTACCACCTCCTTGTTGAGGTGGAAGGACGATACCACCTTTGGAAAGAATTTAGGGTGTGTGCGGAGCACCACCCTGTTCTTGTAGAACCTGGTAT